>JAQHUG010000009.1:7012266-7026437 GCA_028555095.1 Dicrostonyx torquatus | reverse complement strand
AGAGAGAGCATACACAGAGAGACACACACAGAGAATTAAATAAATATTAAAAGGACAGTAGCATCAACAATAATTATAGTCCATATATGTAATACCATCACAGTTACAAGCGGGTACCATTTAGCAACTTATTTATTGCTATTTTATGATGACTATATCAAGGTAGGTACTGTAAATTTATGTAATACAAATGGAGAAGCAAGTACTTCCTTAAATTTAAATAGTTTGTAGCTATTCAAGTCAGAATTTAGCCCAGAAAATTGGGGTTTAGATTTGGTCTAATAACCTCTACACTATAGTCTTCTGTCTAGTTAATAAATAGATGGTGGCTATCTTTTCTAGTCTTTAGCAAAATTTCTACTTTTTACAATTACAATTGATCATAATTATGCCCACTTTTTACTAGAGAAAGTAGAGAGGTGAAGGCCTCGTGCTGTAAGGGGTTGGACAGATATCAAGGATTAGAATCCAAAGTCTGATAAAAGCTCCCATTAGATCAGGCACACTGTCTTAGTGGGTGCACCAACCTCTTGCCCTCTCTTAAGGCTGGAGGGGGAGGGAGGAGGGTTAGTGGGGGAGCAGGAGGGGAATGGGAGAAGGGGAGGAAGTGTAAATTTTTGAATGGAAAAATAAAAAAAGTAAAGAAGGGAACTGGCAGACTGTCTTTTTTTTTTTGGTTTTTCGAGACAGGGTTTCTCTGTGGCTTTGGAGCCTGCGCTGGAACTAGCTCTTGTAGACCAAGCTGGTCTCAAACTCACAAAGATCTGCCTGCCTCTGCCTCCTGAATGCTGGGATTAAAGGTATGCGCCACCACTGCCCGGCTTCAGACTGTCTTCTTGAAACCATTTGTTAATCTAGTCTTCTGCTATGTTGAATGATAGGCTCAGTTATTTCCCAAATACATCACATAATCTTTTATAAATTTTCTTTGCTTATTGGTTCCAAAGGGACTTAAAATTCATTGACTGATTCTGCCAACTGTACATGCAGAGAAGAATGAAGATTTTGTTGAGTAGAATCAAGAAGTGGGATATTAAATGATGTTTCACTTGCCCATGCTTTATTTCCCCGAGACAAGGTTTTCTTTGTGTAACAGCCCTGGATGTCCTGGAACTCACTCTGTAGACCAGACTAGCTTCGAACTCACTGAGATCTACCTGCCTCAGCCTCCTGAGTTCTGGGATTAAAGGAGTGTTCCACCACCACCACCCAGCACCATGCTTTTTATCTGTTATTGCTTCTTATCTAACTCCAGTTCTCTAGGAAGATCCTTTTCCAAATTTTGTAGTACCTGATAATCAGATTATGATAAAGTATCTATTGCCATTCTAGTTCCCTAAACCTGGCCACAGATAGTGGGTAAAGATTCCCTTGGCTTAAGGAAGTCCATTTGGATATTGGCTAGGGAATCAGGATGTAGTCTGTCATAGGAATGTGTACAATAAGATTATAAATACTAATCAAGCCAACCAGATCTTCTTGCCAGTAGAGTTTAGATACAAAAAATTCAAAATTAACAGTTGATAGAACAAAATTAGAAAAAAAGGTGGAGAAAAAGCTGTTGTTAGTAGAATCCATGAGATAGAGTGAACCATTGGTTAAAAGAAACAAGGGAAGCTGTGACGAACAGACAAAGTTCATTGGTAGCAATGAGAGGAGAAGATGCAAAAGCAGAAAATGTTTGTGGTCAGTGGGAAGGTAAGTGTAAAACTAAGCAATCATATTAGATAGATATAGATGATATAGATATAGATACACCCACAATAGTGAACACCATGAAGGAAAGTTTATGTGGTGTTATGACAGTTCACACGAGGGAGACTAGAGCAAGTACAAGGTAGCCTGGCTCCAGTGGTGATCAGGCTGGGATCTAAAGTGTGAGTAAGATATTGGTAGAGAAACACCAGAGAAGCACAGTCCGTTAGAGAAAACTATGCAAAGGTGCAATCATGGATAGCACAGCAGGGTGGGGGAGAACTAAGTGAGTTTTGATTGAGTGTGAGCCAGAGCAAGGGAAGATTGCCTAAAGGACGAGGGGTGAGTGTACAGGGATTGAAGAATTCAATTTAAGTTGTGAGGAGGGTAAACCTGAAAGGAAGGAGGAGGGGGTGGAGGAAGAGAGAGAGTGCACACATGCAGGAGATGCAAAAATACTATAATAGTCCTGGGATGCTTCAACATGGCAATCACTGATATGAGCTTTTACTCTGGGCTTCTTGGCGAGGCATTGGATTGAAAGAAACAGGGAGCTGCAAGAGTGGTTTACTTTCCTGTGTACATCTTTCTCCACCACACTCACTCATCCTTCAAAAACCAAAAGGAACAACAATAAAACAATGCTTGCTCTCCAATTCTAGATTTGTCAATTGTATGGGATCTGAAAATATGCAGGACCATCTGTATAAATTATACTGTGTAGACCCAGCCTCTTAAGCCATTTAAAAAAGAACTGTTTTATAACGTGTGGAAATGTCTCTTGGAAACCTGTCTGTGTACACGGAATAGCCTCTTTGAAGTATAAGACTAGAGATTATGAAGAATGACATTTGCCTTAAAATTTTACCTATTTGTTGAAACTCCATGTTTAGAGAGATAAGAGCATAGAGTGAGGAAAATGGGTCAAAGGACCAGAAGAGGGTGGTGGTAAGATGTGTTATGAAGGTGACCGAAAGGAAGGCATGGGTGCACAGTCCATATGGCCTGCCCCTTGTGTGCTCAGCTCTGTGGTTGATTGTTAGCTGCACGATGAATAGATGACTTCATCAGGCTGGGTCTGATGATTCCTAAATGTTCCCCCCTCAAAGACCAGGAGGATTTCCTGGTCTGGAAGTACAAAAGTGATTCAAATTGCTTTTCCCAGTGGCATTATCTTTGCACTTACCTATAATGAATCATCTATCATTGGACAGCCCGGCTAATTAATTGGCCCCGTCTGTCTTCTCTTCCATAATTAACTCAAGTAATTGGATCATAAGCTAGTGACACCACTTCACTACTCCTAGAACGTTTGAAAACTTAATAAAACAGATCAGAATTTTGGTTTTGAGATTATGTGATTTGTAAGAATTGGTTGCTTAAACCTATCCCGTCTTTCTTATCTAAACCAGCTGTTAGCACAGTGTGGCTGATAAGCCATCATGGCACACTTTGTAGTCACCATATTTTCTCATATAGGTCAATATAAATGCCTTTGGTGTTGGCCAAGATACAGCTCCTTTCAATTATTCTATTCTTCACTCTTCAAAGTTGGAAACATTTGCATTCTCCTGAAGGGCCCAGGGGCAAAGGGGAATTTGTACATATAAAATGCTGTTCATCTAGACAGGATGTGGGTGATTGTACTAATTATGGCATGCTTTGAGACCTGTGCTGGAAGAGAGCACGGTAAAAGCAGAAGAAATATTTGGCAGGGTCCTTGTGCACAGAAATGGTTGCTGTTGAGACAGCACCCAGGCGTTCCTGGAGACTGGGCACTGTGGTCAAATCCTGTGGGAAAGGTGTAGAGTCACTAATTACGGAGGTTCATACCCCTCTGTCACATATTCCATAGACGACAGAGAAGGTCCGAGTCTGCTAGAGACGAATGAGATGACTCTGACACAGGATTCTAGAGAATTTACGGAATTGTTCATTTTGCTAAACTCTGGACTGAGTGTGTTGTGAGGGGTAGGAATAGACTTTGGAGTTAAATTTCGGAATACCATCATACTGGGCCTGGATCACTTTTGTCTTTGGAAAGAGCCTCCCTGCTTTCTGCAAGATAAAGATGAGCTCATCTCAGGAAGATGGGGAGAAATAAAAACTGTAAAGCAAGAGACCTGATCATCACTGCTACTGGCATTCAGAATACACTTGAGAGTTAATTCTCATTTTCCACTGTTTTCAGCAGCTTCAGCATCACCTTGGCTGAAGAATCACATGCCCAGGCTGCACCTAAAGCCCACTCAATCATGGACTCTGGGGATGGGACTGATTTTCATAAGCAGGCTCAGATGTCTCTAGAAACTGGCGTTATTGCAGTTCGCCAATAAGCTACGCATGCTTGTGGTAGGTGCCTGCCTATTTCCTGGCTGAACTATACTCTATGGTTGGCTTTAAAAATAAAAATGGAAGCTACACTGACAAATTATGGGCATCCAATACATATTTGTGAATTTTAAAAAAATGGAGGCTAGTCTGCCATCTCTTATTTGATATTATATCTAGGTAGTTACTGAATCCCCGGTTCCTTTGGTGGGGGTAACCTGCCTTCCTGGCCATTACCTGCTGCAAGGTGCTCCCTCAGCTGGAGATTAGCGTTGCCAGCTGTCTCACTCCTTTGGGAGGGTAGACAGGGTTAGGGATGAACCCATGCCTGCAAATGAGCTAGGTACTGCCATTCCCTCCTTCCAGATTTCCAGCCGTACCCGCCTGAGAGATGAGCTAGGTTAACGGAGGCCACGAATTCTTTAACCTTCCCTCTGATGCTGTTAAAACAAAAACAGCTGGGGCAGAGGAAGGAAAACAAATAAAACACAAAGCCACTTACTACAAAGCTTTGCAGTCCCCTAATAAAAACAACGGTCTGTGGCGTTTCCAGAAATATGTTTAGGACAACTCAGTCTCCCAGAGGACCAGAAGGAATTATGAATTGTGCAAACTGCCAAAGTGACCTGTCTTAAAGGAGGAAAATTTCTTTCCCAACCAAACCATTGGTATGCACAGGGGTAGAGTCGGGTGGGTAGGCAGGCATTTCCCTTGCTCAGATGGAGAAACAAGAAACCGTCTGATGGTCTCCTGGGCCAACACAGTGTCACTCTCGGTTTCTAACAGAGGAACGTACCCAGATGCCAATGGGTGACTTATTTTATCATTTCTCAAGCTTCAAAATGGGTATGGGGGAATACACACTACTTACCCCTGCTTAAATTATTTAGCACACTACTATTGTCAGAATACTGACTGGGCAATCGAACATTCTAGCTTGGGCAGTGTTACTTGAAAAACGAGGTCCTTGTCTCCCTAGATGGAAAGTATCTTTCTGTAACACATTTCTCGCCATTTAAGCAGTTGGTAATTCAGAGAAATTAGCCCATGGAAAATCAAATTGACATTAGAAAATGCCTACAGTAGTGTAAGCCTCTTCCCTTTCATTGTCCCTGGCGTTCCCCTGCCTGCTTCCCTGGCATGACCCAGAGTGGGGGTGTCGAGCAGACCTGGCAATAAAGTTTCCATGTGGCAGCAGGAACCCAGTGTCTGTTATTTTTAAGCACAGGACACCAGACAGGACATTTTGTTTCCAACACACTCAGGGGTAGAGAGATCTCAGAGAAGATCAAGAGGCTATGAGTGGTGAGAATCGTAAGAACCGCATTAGCAGTGACAGGCTTCCCAGTGGGGTGGAGACAGCAGCGTTTGGAGTGGTTTGCTTAGAGAAGCACACATTTTTATAAGGCAACAGAGCTCTCCCTTTTGATGTCAGGATTCCAAGGTTACGGCATGTTTTATAGCTACATACACATGTGCCAGGGGCTCTTTAGTCTGCTCAGTCATGGCCCTGGGGAATGTACACAGAGGGGCAGGCTGGACATCAGGCTGGGCAGCTATCTGCATGGCCTGCTCTCAAGGGCTTCGAGGAGGAGCTCACTACTACAAAGCTACTCAAACACTCTTAGTGATTTAACTCGCCAAGCAGGATGAGAAAGGTCATCTCCCGCACATTAACGAGGAACTGGAGAGTGATGTTTTGGAATCCTTTACAGATGGGAAACTGAGGCTTTAGGATTATGAAAGCATTGGGAGGATAACTCGGAAACTGGCACTGCTTACAAGATTATCAAAGCCTGCTGTTTGAAGGGTTCCTTCATGAGTAATGCACGTGTCTTACAATGCAAGGACCTATGCATGTTACACACAGAAGACTCACTACATACAGAAGCTGGGCCAACTACGGAGATGCAATTCTGGAGCTCTTTGGAAAGAAATGATCCACTAGAGGGGTGGATAGAAAATAGTATGCAGAGGGTAATACACACTGTTAGACTTGTGTTCATATTCCTATGGTACTATCTCATGAATATTATTAATTGAATGGGTTAATTTGCATTTAAATGGAGAGTAGTGTCTTAGCAAGTCACAGATAGTAGAATTTTATACATTATAGGAAGGATGGACTTCTCAGAGCTCTTATAAATTAGTGATTTTTAAACGAAGGGGCACACCAAAGGTTTCAGGAATTTTTAAAAATTGAGGGGAATAGGAAAGTAAGGCAAATTTACTTTTATGTGCAGAATCAATTTCTCTCTGTACACATACACACACAGGTACACATGCACACACATACATGCACGCACATACACATTCAGACATGCACACACACGCACACACACATACATACACGCATGCACACATATACACACACTTGCATACATACACACATGCACACACATGCATGCACACACATACACACATGCAAACACACACACACATACACATATGCAGAGCCCAATTTCTGGGGTTCAAAATCATCTCCAACACCACAGGTTTATATTTCCTTATTCTGAAACTTAGGTTTTTCACCTGTAAAAGTGGGAGTAACAACAATAATGAAGCACATCTTTTGAGTATGAAGATTAAATATTGATCACTTGATGGAGTGACAGGCACCCAAGAAATTTGATGTTGTAAAGTTAAACAAAAATATGTGTGTATACAATGGGCTCCAGTTTCTATTTCTTTTTTCTTTTCTTAGAAAAAAAAAACCCATGGTTCAAAAGTAGTATAAAAACCAGTAGTTTGAGCTAAAACATGACTGTTTGACTTGATTTGCTCCCAAAGGCTGTCCTCGTGGTCAATGTCACTACAGTCTATCAGGCTGTCCCTTTGTCTTTCTAGATAATTTTGCTGCTAGGGCTTTGCTTCCATTATTCCCCCATCACTCAGAATTGAGTGGAAACTGAGGCTTGAGGATTATGTTTCCTGGAGTATTCGGTTTGAAGTAAATCATTACTGGGAACGTAACACTTGAAGTCTTCCCATATATGTGTGTATATAACAAATAGACAAACAAAAACATCCGAAAGCCTAGAGATATGAACAAGCTGTGACGTCTTGATCCAGCAAACGTCTTCCAGCAAACGTCTTGACAGCTTGGCCGGAAAGGAGACTACTCTCCCATCTTTGTGGATGAGGGGCTGCATGGTTAGGAATGAGTGACCTCTACTTATTGAGAATGACTCTGGCAGCCAGCCAGCAAGAAAATGGGGACCTCAGTTCTGTAGCTCTAAAGAACTGATTTCTGTCATAGGCACCCTAGCATGGGAGAGGAGCCTGAGTTGATGGAAGGGTAGATGGTGGCATCTTACTTC
Organism: Dicrostonyx torquatus; assembly: GCA_028555095.1. Taxonomy (NCBI): domain Eukaryota; kingdom Metazoa; phylum Chordata; class Mammalia; order Rodentia; family Cricetidae; genus Dicrostonyx; species Dicrostonyx torquatus. Next base: position 7,019,091 of record JAQHUG010000009.1, on the reverse strand, counting down.
AGCCTCCTGGGGAGCCTGAGAGGAGACCTGCCTCTGCCCCATTTCTTGACAAGGATGCTGATAATAAACGGGCATTGTTCTAAACTGCCACTTAAGGCAATTTGTTATGCAGAAACAGAAAGCTAATACATTCCTTGTAGCTCAAACACACACATGCTGGGCTTCATTAGGCATGAATCCACCTGCTTAATCCTCCCCAGCTGTGGCGGGTGAGGTAGCTGGTTTTCTCAACAAACTCCTCCGAACCAGAGTGAGGCTAAGTTTTGCTGCACAGTTGAAAATGAGCCCGCGATGAAAGAAACAAAAGCCGGCGTGGAATACCAGCTCTTTTCCACTCTAGGAGATGAGACAAACAGAATTATGTTCTTTCCTTTTCTAGGTTTACTGAACCAGTGTGGAATTCCATGTGTGTTACGTCACAATTCTGTCTCAAAGCCTTTTCGTGGTAAGCCTACAAGGAAGAAGAGACTTCAGCAGGGTTTGCTGTAAAAAAGGGGCCACACAATCTTGGCCCCTGTCTCATCTAAAAAGCAAACAGTTCCCTTCAGGCTCTTGCTAGGGAAACATTGTAAGGACTCACCAGCAAGTGCTGATTTCATTTGGCGGACATAAAATTCTCTCATTAGCTGACTCCTAAGATGAAGCAAATGACGAGGCACAAGGTCTTGGAGAAATTTGCCAGGCGTTTCTGTAATCAGGCAACCATCCCCTTCCTATCCAGAAGTTCATGTGCTGGCTAATTTTGCATTCAGTGGACAAACTCAAGTTGCCCTGTGTCTATATGAGAAGCATTAAGGTGAGGAGGCAAATGCCTGCCACCTTGATTGCTGACCCCGACCTTAGGTCTGCTCACACAAAAAGGCCAGGTAGAAATGTCTCTACCCACCAGCACAGGTGATTAATCATGGACGGAGGCAGGCCCGCAGTTGAAAGCCAGTGGAGCGTAGCACCTGACATCTGGTTTGTATTAGCTATTGCTGAAATGCCAGTGGCCTGAAACCATTTAGAAAACGCAGCTCTCCGTGCCCTCTCTTTCCTTCTAGGCTTCTTTCTCTGTCTCCAGCTGGTAACCAAGTGGCAAATATATTTAGGAAGCAGCAGCTAATCCCTCCCTCAACAATGCCAAGGGCCTTCAATGCCAGGACCCTCATATAGTGCGTTTTCAGTGGATCCCGTCAATGCGCTTTCGTTTGTCATGGAATCTCAGAAGGATGGAACAAAGATGCTGCTGGATTTGACCAGAGAAAAGAAAAACTGGTAGGAGGCCAATTTTCTAGTCACTGAGTTGTCTGCTGCAAAAGACATTGAGAAATGTGAGACGAGCTTTTTAAACCGTATTTAATGATGGACGGTTTATCCCTTGGTCAGAGTCCTCTGTAGCTTCTCACTGTCCCTTCCTATCAGAAAGAGTTCTGAGTAGACAATAGATTTCTAGAATAACACATTCAAGGTAATTTTGGTGATACTGGTGAATACTCGAGCTCGGCCATAAGCAGCTAGCACTGAAGAAAAGCCACATTTGCTGAGGGAGGTTTGTACTGGATCTCATGACAAAAACAAACAGGAAGGGACTAAATTCCTCTGAAGAGCTAATGGCTGTCACCCAGGGTACTCCCTTCTTTCGCTGTCTCGATGCCCTAAATCTTCGCGCTTAGACACCCTTGTTTTTAAACCTATCAAACTCAAGTGTAAAAATATGTGTGTGCTGTGCCAGAGACCAGAGCAAAGGTTGTAGGTCACAGCTGGAAGGGGCTGGTGCCACTTTCTCCACGTCCATGCTGGGTTAAGAGCAGGGTCAGTGCCTCACCTGCCAGTCTCATGGTAAACTTCCACAAATGATCAGAACGAAAGAAAGAAGCCAGACAAGGACCCTGAAATGAAACACAACTGGGCTTTTCCGGGCAAACACATTCTCAGTATCACTCACTCATTTCCCCCCTTTCCTTTCTTTCCTCTGTAAAACGTACATTAAAAAAGGAGTTTCAAAAATAATGAAGTGGCATTTCATTTAACACTTCTCTCAGTAACTGAACAAAGCCCAGAAATTTAAGCTTTAGAAATTTTGCAAAAGTCTCAGAATGAACTATTTGGCAGGAACTTGCCCACTCAACAGTAACAGTAGTAACAAACGGTTCTGAGAGCTTTCAAAAGAGGCGACATGTTTAGAGGTCTGTGGATTAGGGTGTTTTCACACGGACTCAGTCTTAGACTGGACCATCCAGTTCCCTTTCTCTAGGCTCGGAATTCAAATTTGTCCTGTGCTTGGTCACTCAGTTAGCCAAGGGTTGGCTATGCACACAATAGGAGTACAGGAGGCTCCAACCCTATTCAGATAGTAGCTCCCTTTTCGGCTCTGGCCTCAAAAGAATTCAAGGAGAGCTAAGAGGGAGTGGGGGCTGACTGAAAAAAAAAAAAAAAGCCCTCCAAGTTCAGATAATTATCCCAAGTGGTCATGTTCTTAAATTGCAATTTAAATTTTTCTGATAACAGTACCACTTTTCTGATTATATTCCTTAAGCTTTTTTTTTCTTAAAAAAAAAAAGACTTTTTTTTCCTCTTTCTGCTTAAATTCTAGAGCTTGTCTAATTTCATATCAATTTTAATTTTTGTTTTTGGTGATGCATTTTCCTCACGCTCCGTTTTCTGCTACCATAAAGAATATGGTGCTGGGGAGTTTAGAACATATGGCACTCATATCACACTGCACACTGCGGTGAAACATGGTTCTGTGAAAAAGAAGGGAAGTGGTTGTAGTCAGGCAGGCTAGTAGCCTTGAAAGCCTACCTAAAGAGACCTGTTCTAGTCACTTGGGCACATTTTCCTTTCATTCTTAGCTGTTCTTATTATATTTCAGGTCAAGAGTTTATCTGCTAAGCTACTGGAGAAAGACTGGGTGACTGCCTAAAATGTACAAGATCTTCAAGTCCCTCAGGACATCTGAGGATGGTGAAGACTGGTTGCCTTTTTACCAAAGGTGAGTTTTCTATTCCTAGGTAGATGGTTTACTGCTGTAGTAATAATAATAATGCCCCTGTACACTGTAAGGATTTGTCAATCATATTGGTTAAATAAAATGTTGATTGGCCAGTAGCCAGGCAGGAAGTATTGGCAGGATGACCAGACTAGGAGAATTCTGGGAAGAGGAAATGTACAGAGTCAGTCATCAGCCAGCTGCAGAGGAAGCAAGATGAGGCCTCACAGAGACAAGTTACCAAGCCATGTGGCTAAATATAGACAAGAATTATGGGTTAATTTAAGTTGTAAGTGCTAGTTGATAATAAGTCTGAGCTAATAGGACAAACAGATTACAATTAATATAAGCCTCTGTGTGTTTGTTTTGGGACTGAACGGCTGTGGGACTGGGTGGGACAAAAACTTCTGTCTACAGTTTACCTTCCATGCTTCTCTGTGGTTAGGCAAACTCATGTAATTGATTTATGACCATCAGATTTGGGGCAGGAAGGTCACATACCTCTCCAGCCATGACTCATGAAGTTGTCATGTATATTCCAAATCCCTTACCCTGTCTACAACTTTGGGAGCCAGTTCAGAAAGATTTCCCCACTCCACAGTACTGTACTAGGAACTGAGCCTCGAGTGTTCCACATACTAGGCAAGTACACCTTTCCACATACCCAGGCCTCTTTTTACTTTTTGTTTAGAGAGAGAGTCTTGCTCTGCTGTCCAGGCTGGCACTGAACTTGCAATCTTGTGTCTTAACCTTTCAACTCAAGTAAGAAGCAAGCTAAACCAATGATATGCTGAAATATGTTGTAGGCTGTCTGTTTTTGCAGACAACAAATCTTCACCAATCCAAAAACCTATAATGAGTGATTACTATAAAGAACTATTGAGAATTCAAAATCCTAATGGCCTGATACCTTTTATTAGCTGTGTAGTATAAAAGAAAACCCACATTTTCTGTGGGAATTTTACCTTCTCAACTTCTCATTACCTTCACAACATAACCCCACAGGGGGAAAAAATTTTGAGGCACAAATGATTATTATGGGGGAGGAAGAGAAGGAAGTGGGGTAGAAAAGATCACATCAGATCCAAGTCAGCCTATTTACCTCTATTTGGACAGGCAGGGTTCGATAGGGCACAATTCCTGTTGATTACTATGTATTAAAAGTCAAATGCACCTTTGAATGTTAGACAGTGTCTCCATAGGAAGTTCTAAGTGAGGGATTCAGCTAGACTGCTTGGATAATTAAAGGCACAGTTCTGCTTTTGCTGCTGCTATTTGGGTAGTCCTGGCTGGAGTTATTCAGTCTGCTTACCTCACTTCTATGTCGAGACACATCCCAGTGTACACAATGTGAAACCATTCATGTATCCAGAGGATAGAAAAGTGAATCTAGATTTAGGCTCACACATGGACCCACCCAGGGAGTGATTCTAATTCTAGCATTTGATCCAAAATAGCTCTGTAGGCAACATTTAAGGACAGAATGTTGTAGTGCTCCTACATGTTGTTCAGGCTGCAAAAGTTGCAGGCAATCTGATTTCTTCCAAAGCCAGCATTTAGTGAGCACTTATTCACAAGTTTGATGCCTCAAGACATGTTTTAATACTCAATCACTACCTATTTGAAGAGCTGCATTTGGGCTATATGTGACTAAAAAAATCCAGGAGCAACAACAACAACAACAACAAAAAGACTATCAGAAACTGAATGAATTGGGGATTATTGATTAGGGACATGAGGTAGGGATTAGAAAGATGGTTCAGGAGTTTAGGGAATAGAGAAAGGTTTGGTAGAAGGAATGAAAGCTTTCTAGGTGGAGCTAAAATATTGAACAAGTTTTGGGAGATAAAAATGCTGAGACTAGCCAACGAGACTGACCAAAGCTCATTCTGAATAGAAACATTCAGCTGCTATATAACTTTGAAGACAACAGAATTCTACCCTTTTTAAGTTTGTCCTTTAAGGAGAGGGGATTTGGTTGGGAATGATGCAGATGCAACCCAATGAGATAAAATATTAGACATTAGAAATTGGAGTTTTGTATATATATTTTTTGTAAGTAAATTTTTACTATTCTTTTCCTGTCAGTAGACATTACTGGTGACTCAGATATAAAATAAATATTTCTAGGCTTATCATAGTAAACGATAGATCCAGAACTTTGGTGATTATTCCGGCAGCTTGACATTGAGGAGATCTCTGGCAAAATCATACATGTGGTCTCTCTATAGCCATTTTCATCACATAAAGGAATCAGCTAGTCAATGGGGTCATCCAAATTTAGACCTGCTAATTATCGCTAGGAGCATTTCATTTTCCTGTCTCCAGTAAACCTTTTTAAGTGAAAGAAGTGGTGTCACACAAAATTCTAAGATAGGTGAAGATGTGTGGCTGTGAGCTGCCCAATGTGAATGCTGGGAACCTAACCCAGAACTTCTGCAAGAGCAGCAATTGCTCTTAATTGTCAAGCCATCTCTCTAGCCCCTATTTTGTTTTTTTGAGATAGGGTCTCACTAAGTTTCCCAGGCTAGCAACAAATTTGTTACATAGCCCAGGCTGGCCTCACAATGAAGATCCTTCTGCCTCAGTTTCCTGAATGCTGGAATTAGACATATGTACCATCTTGCATGCATAATGAAGAATTATTATTGTGTGTGTGTGTGTGTGAGTGTGTGCACATGCTTATGTGGAGACCAGAGGACAGCCTTGGGTGTTATTCTTTGGGTGCCAGTTACTCTCATTCTGCCTTTTTGTTTTATTTTAGCTAGGGTCTCTCACTGGCTTGGGATCAGCAGGCCCCAGGGATCCACCCATCTCTGCTTCCCCAACAGTAGAATTATAAGCCTGCACTACCACATCTGTCTTTTAAAATGCAGCATTGATATTCTGTCTTTACCAAATGAGCTCACTTCCCAGCCATACACAGACAAGAATTAAAGCGGGTCTTATGGATACCATCCCTTGTATCCCAAGCAACACCAATTACTAAAGCAACATCTCTGCTGGACGGTGATGATCAAAGAGAATACCGTAGCCAGTGTTGTAACCATTAGCTCTTATGACTTTATAGCTCACAGGGAGTTTTATGAAAGCACAGGTTTACAGGAGGACCTGTTATGAAGAACACACAGTTCTGTGGGCAAAAGCACTTCGCTGCAGCCAAAGTGGTCACCCGTACCAAGGATGACAGATCAGCACTAGTGGTAACTGAGTGAACAGAGTTGACGGCTGGATTTAAATGGTGGCTTAAGGAAGAGGCTCAAAATGTGTTTCATACTTTTCTTTTTCTGATTCTCTCACATTTTCCAGTCCTCAGGCCTCCTTTCTGCAAGGTTGTCTAGCTCTGTCTGCTTGCCAAAAAGCTGTCTTCTGTTCTGTTTCTCTCTGCAAACATACCCTTACCTGGTTCCTTTCTTTTATATGGAAATGTGGTTTTCAAATGAGGCTGCTTCCCAAGCCCCTGGAGGGATGGTTAGACTGTTTGCTAACCCCAGCCCTAAAGTTTCTGACTCTAAATGAAAATGTCTATTACAGTTCTAACAAGCCCCAGGTGATGCTGACACGCTTGTCTGGGGACCACCCTTTGAGAACCACCATAGCACACGGTGTAGCCATCTTCCTCTTCCCATCCTGCTCTCCCATCTTCATGAAATATGAAGTGATGATGGAAGACAGATGGGCAACAACTTCCTACACTGAAGGCATTTTAATAAACATACAAATTCTATGAGCAAAAGTAGACATGGATCTAGGTGAGAATTATAAGGGCAAAGGCTGACCTTTGTGAGCAAGCTCAGTTGCTTTGATGGCTGACAGTGGTGTAGGAGGGCTCTTCTATATTTTGTGTTACTTTC
>JAQHUG010000009.1:6979586-7007546 GCA_028555095.1 Dicrostonyx torquatus | reverse complement strand
AAAGGGGGAAATGGTGTAGGAGGGTTCTTCTATATTTTGTGTTACTTTCATTGGTTAATAAAGAAAGCTGCCTGGGCCTTTTGATAGGGCAGGACTTAGGTAGGCAGGGAAAAGAGAACAGAATGCTGGGAAGAAGACTGGGTCAGGGAGAGAGCCGCCATGAAGCTGCCAAGGTCAGACATGCTGAATCTTCCCGGTAAGCCCATTACCTCGTGGTGACTTACAGACTATTAAAATGGGGTGAAATAAGATGTGAGAGTTGGCCAAGAAGAGGCTAATGATAATGGGCCAGGCAGAATTTAAATGAATATAATTGCCGTGTGGTTATTTCAGGCATAAGCTTGCTGGCGGCCTCGAGCCAGGCGGGAAGGAACAAAAGGGCCCACGTTCCTCTCAGGTGCTGGGAACAGCAACTGCACCTCTTGCAACATGACAGGAGCCATTCTGCTCAACACTTTTGATGAAGAGATGGCTCCCAAAATATCCCAATAGATATTTTGTCAGCGACTGCCTCATGGCACAATTGGAACTCTACATATTCTCTTTTAATTCCATTTTGATACATGTCTCTGTGGTCTGTTATCTGTCAGGCATGTGCTGATAGCCAAAGGTGTGAATTGGATGGCTTCTATCTGTAAGAAATCCTAACTCATTCACACTTGATGGGAAAGCGAGAATAAGTGTGATGAGGTCATCATGCAGCAGTGGTTCTCAAAGAGTGGCTCCTGGACCAATTGTATTAGCACCACTAAGGATTTTTTAAATATACCATGCATTTGTGCAGAATTTTTTTGGGAGTAGGGCATCAGCAAGCTGTTTTTACCATCTTTGCAGATGACTCTAGTTTAGAATCACATTGTTATACGAAGGAAAGGAGTTATGGGAGTACACTTAGTACAGTATAGCTGGGGAACTATATAGGAAACTGAGGCTGGGATTCTGCCAAATGCAGGCCGAGGAAGAGGCCTTGTAGAAAGAGAATGGGGAAAGAATAAAAACAGGAGATATGCAGAGGACAATAGTAACCTGAAGACTGTTACCACAGGGGGAAGGATGCTGAGAGGTGAAGGCCAATGGGGCAGGAGGAAGAACAGGAGAGCAAAGGCCTCAGAATGGAGGGAAGGAGCCAGGGCAAAACTGAAGGGGTGAGAATCCAAGAGCGGGAAGTCTGGGCAGAGGAAACTGGAAAGGAAGGAGAGGGAAGGGAAGATTGTTTTGGAAGGATAGCAGCAAGACCATGCTGTGGAAAGGGACCAGTGCTCTTCAAAGAGAGGAATCGAATATACCCATGCAGAGAGATTAGAGGCATTTATTTCCTGGAATAAAAGGGCAAGGAACAGCATTACTGCTATTCAGTAGATCTTTGTTGAGAAATCGAAGACCATGCTTGTGCAGTACTGTTCTCAGCTTAATGGGAGGAAGAGCCTCTTCTCTTGGAGTGTGCACTCCAGTGAGAGAAAAGAAGGACTAGACATGACTGCTATGAAAACTAAAGTCAGAGAAATGGGAGAGATGGAGGCTGGGCTATGTAGGATGGGGCAGCTCTTTCAGAAGACCAGTGGAGACAAAGAAAAGCCATTCTAGAGGGACCAGAAGGCGCAAAGGCCTTTCTCTGGAAGCTGGTTTGAGTGCTCACGAATCACTGTAATGAGCAATGGGAAGAGCCTGAGAAATGTGAGGGAGAAGTCTTGAAAGCCCATAGGCCACTGGATCACATGTCGAGTGAGCGGGAAATGGATGGAGTTGGGGAGTGGCATTCTGTGAGTTATGTTTTCTCTTTTTTTTTAACTAATTAGTATTTCTCTCAGATAGACGTTATTTTAAAATGTCAGCAGGAGCATAGAATGGATTTATTAGAGGCTGGGAAGGATTGAGGAAGAAGGGATGAGAGAGGATGACAGCAGTTACCCAGTAGAATAAATTCTAGTGTTCTAGAGAACAGTGGACTTGTACTTCATATTGCCCTATTATTTTTTTTAAGAGTAACTAAAAAACAGGAGTTCAAAGGCTTTAAATGCAAAAAAACAATGTTGAAGAGGTAGAAACATTAACTACCTCAATTTTCTCAGCATATTCTACACATATATTAAAGTGTTACTCTGTATTCCATAAATATATAATTATTATATTTTATTCAAGGCTTTTAAGACATACGAAGAAATGGAAATACTAATAGCCCTGATTTGACCATCTCCCATACTATATAGCTGTGTTAAATCATTATAGTGTATCCTCTAAATTTGTGCAGTTAAAATAAATGCTAAAAAGGATGATTTGGGTTTCTGTACTGAGGAAAAACCATAGACAAGCCAAGACAGTAGTGGGCAGAATATTCAGGAAGTTATTAGAATTGTCCTGAGAGGCGAAGTTGGAGGGGTGACCAGATTATAGACATATTTTAAAGCAAGTGCTGCAGGATGCAGGATGACTACTCTTCATGGATGAGTAGCCATAAAATCTTAGAACAGGAGGGAATTCCAGGGCGGTTTAAAACTACCAAAAATAGTTGAGAAGGAAGGGAAGGAAGTACGCATGTTAAAAATCACACTACCTTTGCTGAGTTCTTACTGTGCAGCACCACTGTGCAATACCCACGGTCTAGACCATATCACTTAGTCCTTCCACTATTTCCACTGTCAGTCAAGGAACTGAATGAAGAGAGGGAGCAAGGCAAGCCCTGGGTTACAAGGGCTCTGGCTGCACAGGATGCCTCTTAATTATTTGTACAATTTGCTCTCCATTTTCTTTCTGTGAGAAGTGAAAGATTTCCCACAGTTGGGGAAAGAGGGTTTAGGGATGAATAGCCAAGATGGGAGTTGAAAAAGACTGATCGAATCTCACACACACACACAAACACACACACACCTCATTAAAGATCTAAATAGAACAAGGGAACAGATGACATTGTTTTCTGTAGGGAAGCTGTTGGTGTGATTTGGGCTCAATCCCTTGTGGCTGCTTGTTTGACATCTAGATTAAGCCAGTGACAGAACTGTCATATTTCTAGAGTTTGCCAAAAGTGATCCCCTTCAGTGAAAGGTCTCCTCAGGTGCCACACTGGTGTGGACCAGATTCTCGCTCTGAAATAAACATCTCCACAGTCTTATTTAGCACAAACACTGACCTGAAATCCAGAAGGCTGGCAAGATGGAAGTTGAGTCATGACGTATTTATTAAGCCGAGCACCGAGTTTGACACTCAGAGGAACACAAAATTAATTCAAGACACATTTCTTGCCCTGAAGGGGCTTACAACATTGGTTTAGCTAGGAGACCACCCAACAACCATTAGAATGGAGAAATCAAATCTCCACATTGGGCTCAGTGTACTGCACAGAGTGACAGGCGAGGAGATTAAACGGGCCTTGGTGCATATGGAATGCACACCCGGTCTGCAGCCCCTCAGCCTGTGTGCATTAACTCCACCAGCAGCCTGGTTGCAGAGTGAAGGTGGCTGTTTGTGCATAAACATTGTCATTTCACTGGGACTGCTATTTCATCTTTGAACCTTGGCATCAAAGGAACACTGACCTTATTGCTGTAGCTTGCTTCTCTTTGAAGCGTATGGCTTTGCATTGCAGATTAAAGTGAAGACATTCATCAAGGAACAGATCTGGCCAACCGCTCCCCAAACTTGCCCATAACAAAGCCTTGACAGGTTCCAGTCACAGTTGCAGTAGGTTGAAGAAGGCTTGGAGCCAGGCTCCTCTTTCTCAGATCCTGTGTGGCAGATCTAGCAAGATGCAGCCTTTGGAGCTTTGGGTAACTTTATGCTCAGCAGAGAAGGCCAAGCTAACACAGTATGCTGACCTGTCTTATTCATTTGAGCCGGTATTGTTATAAATGAGGTCAATGTGATCATTCCCAGACTTCCTTTGAATCCTTTAAAGGATGTGCCAGGCAGAGTTACCTGTACCTTGGTGATTCTGTGAAAGGGAACTGATTTCCTTTGTTCATTTATTTAAAAAAAAAAAACCACAAACAAACACAACATCAACAACAAAACCTCACAAAAACAAACAAGCAACCCCCCCAAAAAACTGTCTTAAATTTCCTCTTATGTCTATTTTGACTCACAGCATTCTGTTTTCTTTTAATTCATACGATGCCAAAAGACATGAGGTAAGGTATTTTAATTATGGTGCTAAGAATATAAGGACCTGTTAATATGAAAGGGGGAGAATTTCACAATGCTCTATCTTTAGCAAAATACTCATAGGCAACAAATGACTATTGGGAGCAGGAAACTGGCCTCCTGCTTGGATGAACACCCTTCCTGGTTGTCAAAGAATACTTTAAAAAATAAAAATAAAAACAAGTTCACAAAACAATATCACCACCAACAACGAAATAAATAAGCCTTAACTTTGTTTAGGTGACAGGATTTTTTAGGATTTGTTATGGAAGCCTAACCTTATTTATTCTGACTAGTCCAAGACCTGGGAGGACAAATGAAGATGTCTCCTAAGAAGTTTCATACAGAATCAAGGAGTTTTCACATACTTCTTGAATGCCTCAGAAACAATTGCAAATAACAGCAAACAATTATACAAAATTCATGATTATTTCCAGACATTCCTGAGTATTTTATATAGATTAACTTGCCAAACTGTCATAAAACATCAATGCATAATGTTATTACTCTCAGTTCACAGCTGTAAGAACTGAAGCAAAGAAAAGTTAAATCACCTGCCCAGGGTTGGACGCACCATTTGCTTGTGGAATGTCACGTGACTATAAGTAGCAGCAGAGGAACTGAAAACTGGCAACTACCTCCCCAGACTGGGTTCTCAGCCAGTTATAAACATAGTTCAGTCAAAAAAGAAAAAACCACACACACACACACACACACACACACACACACACGGCAATCCTAAAAAGACTCCAGCAATTCACCAGCCATTTTTATGTAGTAGAAATGGAACCATGTTGTGGGTCATTTTCCAGCTCTAATGGTAAAACAAACGCCACTGTTATATTTTTTAGTATTCTGGCAAGCGGGGTGGCTCACTGGAAGGCCTCATGGACTGTCAGAGTGGAGGTAGGTGACTGGAGGCCCTGCTTCAAAAGATCAGTTTCATTCTTACCTGATTTGTATAAAGGATATAGGTTGCTCCTAATCAGAAATGCTTAGGACCAAAAGGGCTTTGGATTTTAGATTTTTTTTTAGAATATTTGTATACATTTAATGAGGTATCTTGAGGACGGGTCCAAAGTATAACCACAAAATTTATTAATAATTCATATACACATTGTTGGCAAGATTTTTTGAAATTTTTTTTTTCTGAAATCATTCTGTAGCCAAGGTTGGCCTCAAACCCAGAATCCTCAAGCCACCTGAGTGCTGAGGTCACAGGTACCTGCTGCTATGCCTTGCACCCACAGATAATTTTACAGAAGATTTTCAGTGTGCATGCATTTAAATTGTCCTATAATATGAGGGCAAATATGAAATGTTCCACTTAGAGCTCAGTCAGTGCTCAGAAAGTTTCAGGTTACACAACATTCCAGTTTCAGATCAGGGTGGATACTCAGTTTGAAGAAGGATTCTTTTTTTGATAAAACACTTATGTAAGTATTCTTACTTAATACTGTTAATGATAGATATTCCCATATAGCCTAGTAAGTGGGTCTAGAAATTCGCAGCAAATGATATAGGTCTTTGTGCCAGATGGTGGTAGGATGAAGCACAAGGATTGTGTAGCCCTGTGGCCAATTTTAAGTATGATTTGCCGTTTCTTACTTGTACTCACTAGCTCCCTGGCAGGAAGGAATGTTTTATTATCATAACATGTAGTGAATCTTTAGAGACTGGATCTGAAAGATGGAATGAGACTTCTTGGAGGCCTCTGTGAAATAATTCTCCAAAGAGCTGGTGAAGTTCTTTTGGGCTAAGTAAAGTCGCACGTTCTAGCTGAAATGACACAGTGACAGATGAATGGCTGGGCTGCTGTTGTGAGTTTATATGTCCTCAAATGGCCAGTGGCAATTTTCCCTTGCCCAACTTCTGACAATAAAGCATACAAAATAATATACTAATTATATTCGTCTCAGGGAAGCACAAGAGACAGCAGGCAAGCACAGGCAAACATGCATAAACACACAATACACAAAAAGCACACACGCACATGCAAACATACATACACACAAGGGACATTGCTTTCTTTATTTTAACTACTGATCACCCAAAAATGATCCAAATTTTATGATCGTACTAGCATGTTGCTAAAGACTGTATGTATGTGTTATAATAGGGGTTGTGGTGTGTGTGTCCACATGTGATGATAGTAATTCTAGCATGTTCCTCTTTTGACTAAAAAAACTGAGCCTCACAGGATGAAAATGTGTAGTTGAGAAGGTGGGAGATCAATAGGCAGAAGCCTGGGAGAGTTCTGGGGGGCAGAGTTCCCTGTAGATTCCTTACCTTTGTGGTTCTCATCTTCTCCCATAATAAGCTTTAAGGACCTGATGATTTGCTCTGCTATGACAGGACTCATGGATGTCGCGTAAGTGGCACTATGTGAGTGAACCCGAACATAATCCACAAGTTCCTAAAATGAAGGCAGAACCCAAAATGTAAGCAAATAATTCTCAGAACTTGTCCTTGGGTACATTACAGCAAAGCATTTGATTGAGTCCTCAGAAGAGGACAGTTCTCTGTCTAACCCTCATCTACTTTGTGGAACATCTAGCTCCTTAGATTTTTCCTCCTTTTTCTTCATCTTTTCCATCGAAATACAGAAACTGTACAAAAGTTAGAGGGAGCTCTAAATTTAGAGCTGGCCTATAAGGCAAAAAATGGGCATATGAAGGAAAAATGATTTCTGAAATATCTGCCTTGCACAAGAGCAAGTGTCTAGGAATGACCGACAATACAAAATCTGGTTCTTTTGTTCATTGAGGTTATTAGCAATTGTGCCATGAACTCTAACAGTGCACTTGGAAGATTTATGGAGTAGACTGAAAGATGCAGGGGAAAGGGAGGGTGCCGCTAAGAGGAGCAGTCAGGGGATACTCCTGTGAGGACACAGGGCCTGTAAAGCTTTGATGCATGAAGACAGATGAAGAAGAAATGAAAACCCGACGGGGAAGAAGATGTGTGAGGTTCAGAGACAGGATACCCCAGAAAGTGAATGTCATCCTTCCACTCCTCATCCCCACCAACATTATACTCTTCCTATTTTGGTCTTTCCTTCAAGCAGTCAATGGACCTGGGCTGGCCTTGTGCTCTGCTTTCAGAAGAAGAGCTACCATAGTCCTGGTTGTGAGCCCACCTCAAAGGCTTTGGACACTTTGGCTCAGCATGGCGAATGGTTTGTTTCCTTTCTTCCTTTACCTCTAGATTCTTTCTTTTCCCTTCATTTCATCTCAATTCCCCCTTTAAAAACTTCAAATTATTAATTTGAATTATTTTTCTCTTTATTTGTAAGTATTTTCCTCTTCCCTTCTATCCCTTCATTTTAGTTTTCCTTCTCTCTTACCTTCTATTTTTCCTTCTAACAAGTATATTAAAGACCTGTGTTGGGTTAGGTCCTAGATTCATGTGTGAGGCTAGGCAGAAGGAGGACTGAGGTCATATTCTAGTTTGACATCTTTGACTGTTTTTTTCCCTTTTCTGAATCATATAAAAGTAGTTGGAAGTATGTTTCCTTCTCTTGAAGAGAGTAGATGACATGTCAGGCCTCGAAGCCTCAGCTACATGATATTTAAGGAAGTTCACTCTGGAAGTGCTGGAGCCCATTAAAGAGAGCTCTTTGGTAATTTTCTAAGAAGTACAGATAAACTGTCCTTCAGAGTTTGTGTTCTGCCCTATGGTAACTGGCAATAAGGGTTTTCATCCTCTGTTGAGATTAAATACTTTCCCACGGGCTGCTAGGGGATGTTAGGAGGGAACAGTCAGTGAGTCATAGGCATTGGACAATAGAGGCTTATAGGATCCTGTGTCTATGGAGGAGTGTTTCCAGGGATGTTCTGGCCACAGTAATGGGTGGATATGGAGGAATTCAGAGGAGGTTAAAAAGCACATACATTGGCTTGCTAAAATGAGGATTAAAGGTAGAATGTATGAGCAAAAAATGGAGGAGTCAATTGGGAGTTGAGGGAGAAGCTAGTGGTTTGGGGACAAGTTGAACAGGAGTTGTTTACTTGAAGGGTAGGATGTCCTAGATTTGAAACATCACTTCTTAAATCTAATTGCTCAGTCCAAATCTCAGCTTTGTTACTGACAGCTAAGTGACTATGCACGAATAACAAAGTTTGCTCTCTCAGTTTTCTTTTTTGCAAAGTGAGAAAGCAGTGATACTTTCATTAGCTACCTGAGAGTGATTGTAAGAATGTGTGTATGTGTGTATAATATATATAAATACATATGCATACATATATAGATATTAGAAAAAAGGTATATTATGGTGTTTAATGCAAGTTGATGGAAGTGGTTAGACTATCAATTTAAACATTTGTAGAACAGGAAGCATTTGTGAGGTGGAGTCAGGGACCAAAATACAAAACTTCTTGGGATTTTTGTTATTTCAATCTGCTTATTTGCAAAGGGGATGATCTAAGGTTAAATTACCTGCATATGGGCAGCTTCAAGGAAGCAAACCAACAATAATTAGCTTGTATATTCCTCCATCCCAAGATGGATAGTGGCAGCAGGATTTAAACGAAACCTAACCTAACCTTTACCTAACCTAACCTAAACAATACTGACTACAACAGTAAAACAGACAGACCTTTGGGAGAAAGGAGAACACAAACTTGAGCTATTGAATGACTCAGAGGAGAAAATGAGGCCAGAAGCCGACACCATAGCCAACATTCACAGGATGCTTTCAAGTCCATTTTAAGAGCTTTGTATGTGTTAATTCACTTACAACAACTCTGAGGTAGGCAATGCTTTTTAATCCCAGATATATATATATGTGTGTGTGTGTGTGTGTGTGTGTGTGTGTGTGTGTGTGTGTGTGTGTGTGTAACATGAGGGGCCTGTTCATTGGGGTTTCTGTCCCGCCCGGTACCCCACAGCCGGCAAGCCCCAAAGAAAGTCACTGATTGGCCCATTTGCTCAGTCTTCCTACCAGCTCCCATAACTTATATTAACCCATTGTTCCCATCCATGCCAGGCACATGGCCAGCACCTTTCCTCAGCTGGGAGAGGGACACATGCTGCTTCCTCGGTGGTCTGCACAGGAATGCCAAGGGAGCTTCCTGCTTCCCAGACGTTCTCCTCGCCCTGCCTCTACTTCCTGTCTGGTTGACCCACCTATACTTCCTACCTGGCCAATCAGCATTTATTTAAAACATGATTGACAGAATACAGACAAATCTCCTGCACTATATATATATATATATAAATATAAATGTATATATGTATGTATATATATACATACATATATATATATATATGATAATTGAGCCACAGACATCCTGAAAATTCTTCACAAAGGATGGCATGGTAAGGATTTGAACCCAATTATTCTGGTTCAGGAGTCCCTGCCTTTAATGCAATGCTTATCACCTCTCCAAAACCAGTGAAGCGTAGCCGCAGTATGAAAGAAAGTGAGTCTCGGATGGCACAGAGACCAGCTCTTCTGCCTACCCTGTGCTACCCTCTACAGACTTTATTCTTTTGGGGTTTAAAGGATTTTGTGTGTACTATTCTTAGTTGTTCAAAGGGAGTGAGTACCTGGAGAGAAAGCAACGGAGGGTACACTACTTTTCTTAATGTCCACTGTCATAGGAACTTAGCAGACAACCTGCTTATACTGACATCTGAGTGGAAAGTCAAGGAACCTCAGCGACAGGAAGGATGGGCAGTCCCTTGATGCGTTAAGGACAAGTAAGCTGTATTCTTAAGAACAAGTCCAGCAACATCTCCGCTGGGAAGTAGTCACCACAAAGATCAGACAAGGAAACAAAGCAAAGCCTCCTTTGATCAGAATGTCCCCACCCCCATTTCCTTTCATAAATTTATGAGGAATTTATGCAGCCAGTCACAAGCTTCCTTAGTTCGAATAATAGCACATCAGAGAGAAATCGCCCCCTGGGACCTGAAAACTCTCTGTTCTACAGCATATTCTTTTAGACTGAGTCCATTTTGTTCTAGTCTAGGTGAAGGGTATTTTGTTTGTGTGGTTGAGGAAGGAGGGTTCTGTAGTAACTTCTGGAGAATGTCAAGAAAAGCCCACTGATTCCATCCCTTCATCCCCTGATTGGGTACCACAAGCCATGAATTAAGAGTTGACTTTTGTCCTTTGCATGGTGAGTCTGCATTGTTTCTTTCTTTGGGAGTGGGTTAGAGGTATTCTCAGATGCAGGCTTCCAAGCCCTGTTTTTTCTTTTCAAGTTCAAAACCCTGATTATTTTCTTTACCCTCAGGCCTAGAGTTCAAGGGCAAGGGTGGGTTTTGGGGAGGAAATCAGACAGGAGGCTTTTAGAATAAACATGTTGGTACTCATTCCGTGACCCCTATTTGCTTCAAAAGGCTGTTATGTGCAGGCAGAGCTGAGAATGCCAGTGCAGAAATACCTCGGTAAGGGGGCCTGCATTTGCTTGCTTTTCAGGCCACTGAGTCTAACTGTCATCCCAAACTTCGTCTCTGTTTCCCACTTCCATCCTCTAGAATTACAACCCTGCAGTCTGTCAATCACAAGGGCAATCTCTGCTTTGCGTATTTGCCAGTCATCAATCTGTGGAGTTTGGGAGAAGTCAGTGGGCAACAACAGGCATCCAAGAAGATGGAGGATCATGCTCAGGAGAGCAGAGGGTGGGCAGTGTTGAGAAGCCAGTGGACAAGAGTCAGCATGCAAGAAGATGCTGGATCATGCTCAGGAGAACAAGAAGATGCCGGATCATGCTCAGGAGAGAAGAGGGTAGGCAGTGTTGATCACATCCTCCCAGCAGTTAGATAAATAAAAATTGAAAAGTGAAACAAAAGATTCCTAGAACATCTTCATTGCAATCATTGAGAATATTTTCTCTGAACTGCCAACCAGAGAGCTTGCATGGTACTGACCTCTTTAAATATGTTACAGCTGTGTACCTTGGTCTTTTCCTGGGATTCCTAACAGCGGGAACAGAAGCTGTCTCTGACTCTGTTACCTGCTTTTGGGACTCTTCCATCCTGCTGGGTTGCCTCTTTCAGTCTTAATAGGAGAGAAGGTGTCTAGCCTTACTGCAACTTGATATGTCATGGGGGCTGATATACATGGGAGGCCTGCACTTTTCTTATGAGAAAGGAGAAGACTTGAAGGGAAGCAGAAGAGGAGAAGTTAGGGGGGATGTCTGGGAGGAGAAACTGTTTTAGCTGGAGAATAAATAAATAATAAGAAAGAATATTGTTTGTAAATGAAGACTAACAAGAGATTTAAGAGCCAGGTATTTTTATATTTATCTAGAGTTTCGAATTCACTTGATTATTTTCGAGACTTGTGGCCAAATTCTCTTGCTCAGCCTCCATGTATTGAATTCTGTTTGTGTCTTCAAGATTTTGCCTGTTGGTGTTTTAGGACTGTGTAAAGCAGTTTGGCTACCAGCTCCTGCCAAACATACTCTAATTCATGATGCCACCTGGTGGTTAATTGAGATACTACAGTATAACATGGGTTAAGGGGGAAAAATGCAGGCGTGGAGGACATCCTGATTAACAATAGTTTTCACAATTGCTCAATCTCTACCCTAAGGATTAGAAGTCATGTGGACAAAGAGTATTCCCCTTGGGAAGCCCTGCACATGCCTTAAGAACAGAAAACCTGTGCAGGATCCCAGAGAACTGTCCCTCCTGCTGCTAGTCCCGGCCTTTGTTTAAAATAGGTATCAAATGAAGGCACTCCAAGGAAGACAACGTGACATCCAACACATTTGACAGCGTTTCAAGGATCTGCTTGCTTCAGTTTATCCAGGTGCCTTTGGCTCAGGAAACAGAGTTACGCTTGATTAAGAGTTTTGTGGCTCAGAACTGCTGCTAAAGTAATCAAGGCCGTACAAGGCAAGGTAAGCCGGATCTGACAGCTCCTAACCCTGAGACCCTCTGATCCCGCTGATGTGACAGTTAGGAAGGAAATATTAACCTTTTACTAGACTTTGCTGAAGTCTTTGAGGGCCTGACATTCCCTCTGTTTCTAGCATTACGTAGCTCATTCCCATAGGGCCCTGGAGGGAGGATGATATACAATGCCTTGAGTATGGAAGAAGGCAGCAGTTAAAGGAGGGCAAAGACCACTGAAAACAGGATTTTAGGCATCTTTATGCCTCATGGTAAGTGGCCAAGATGAAATATGTTGTTTTAAATCACTGGCTTTTAGTGATAGTAGCTGCCTGCTACATACCCCAATTGGTCTAATTGGTTGACCAGTAGGCTGAACTTTTGTTCCCGCTGGTCAGAGTAGATAAGTAACTGGATACTTTAGCTACTCCTGCCCCACCCCTCCCCCAGTTTTAAAAGATGGGATTTCTCTGTGTAGCTTTGACTATCCTGGAACTCGCTATGTAGACCAGGCTGACCTCAAACTCTTTGAGATCTGCCTGCTTCTGCCTCCTGAGTGAACGCTGGGATTAAAGGCATGTGCCACCACTGCCTGGCCTAGACAACATTTTAGTAGCATCTCCATGGACTAATTTGGGGCCTACAGTGCCCCACTTAGTGGGAGCTATACTACAGTCCCTTTGGGACAAATGTAGGCTTGTATGAAACAACTGCCATGATTTGGAAAAGGTACATACAGGTAAAGGCACCAGGGCACAGCTTCCTTGTCCCTTAGATCTAGATCTGAATATTTGATTTTCTTTTTCACTTCTTTCACAGTATCATGTCATCTGATCCAAATTTTCAAACATTTTGAGAATATGGAAGATGGGTTATATAACATTATAGAAAAGTTATTTCTCAGAAAAATAATCTTAAAAGCCAATTTTTATGCTGCTGCTGTTTAGGTGACAACTTGTAAACTCCATTAGGTCATGGACTAATACATGAACTTTTCCTATTGTCTCTATCACTTACTTTATTTTCAACACTCACCTCCTAATTCTTTAAGTTTTGAATTTTAAAACTTGTATGCACGTGTTGCCTGCATGTTGTGCAGTGCCAGCTGAAACTTCAGATCCTTGGGGCCAGAGATAGTGTTGAGCCACTGTGGGGTGCCAAGGATTGAACCCAGAAGAACAACCAGTATTCTCAACTACTGATCCATCTCTCTACCCCACTCCCTTGTAGTCCTTACAGGATCTCTTATCAGTTCTGTGGGTTGGTGTACTCTATTGTCTCTTGTAAAACTGAACCTCCCACTATTTGTCTACAAGACTGATTGATGATCAGTCATTTCACAAGATGTCTCAGACATCGTCCAGCTGAGTTTCCTCTCTCCCAGGTGCTCTACACATTGTGCCATTGTTATTGTTATTTGGTTGTGATGTGATCACTCTTTCTACACTCCTCTTTACTCCATGTTACAGGTGAGCAGAACTGAAATTTACATGGAATTCAGAGAAGCCCTGCTTCCTTAGGGTGTTCAGAATTTCTACAAACACTAGTCTTTCTTTTCTTACCTTTTTCCCAGCTATATAGCCTCCCGAGGCTGCAAAGCTTTTGGTGAATGTTCCCATGTATACGTCCACATCTTCAGGGGCCAGTCCAAAGAAGTCTCTGACACCTTGGCCTTTGGGGCCTGTAGCACCAATACTGTGAGCTTCATCGACGTAGAGGTAAGCCTTGTATTTCTTCTTTAGAGCCACTATCTGGGGCAGGTTCACAATGGAACCTTCCATGCTAGCACAGAAGGAAAAATTCTTGGTAAGTAGTGAATAGCCTTCTGGAAAGTTCTGTTACTTTTCTTCCAGTGCTTCCTAGAAAACCTGCCCTGACACTGTCAGGCTGCTGGCAAGGATCTGTCACTTTTCTATTGGCATATCTTATTCATCAATGACAACCTTTCAATCTTGTAAGGCTTCTCTGCTCCATGCTACTTTAACAAAATACTTATATTTGATGGATTGAGTTATTATCCTTAGTTCTTAACTCAGAAATGAACTTACCATACTGTTGATCTGATTTGTTTGTAAAGCTCATTACTGCAGTTAGAGCAATGCTTTGGGGATAGGTATTCTGCTGGTCTTAATAAAAGTGTTCCACTCTGAGCCACTTTGATCTATCTGCATTGCTTGTTTGACAATGCTGGCCAGATCTAAAGTCGGCATCTGAACTTCTAAAGATTAAACTGGGGAATTAAAAATACACAGAACTTTAGACATAGTAGTATCAATTATCACATAATAGAATATCCCTTGGTATTCCTGCTCAGCATTCATCACAGATCACTCTTATGTGAGCCTCCTCGTGGCACCCTTTCTTCATGTTTCTTTAGGGTGATGGGACAGAAGTTGATTAAACATTAAAACTCCTGATGGGTTTAAGGCACAAGTTTCTGGGTTCCTCCCATAGAAATTCCAGAGGTGCTGGGTCAGGGGGTGGGACAGATCGATGGTTTTTACGAGCTTCCAGGATAAGCTCACACCAGAGGCTGAGGACATCACTTTGGGATTTACTGGTACTAACCAACCCTTTGGCTTTAGATCTATTTTATTATTTATTTTAGTTTTCCAAGTTTTAGTTTTTTTTAAAGACCTTTAAATTGACAGAACTTCTTGTAACAATAGCTTTATGTTTGTAGATGAGTAAAAGGTACTGAGGATTCTTATATCCCCAGCCTCACCAAGTTTCTCCTGACATTAATGTCACACACAAGTGTGGGCCATTTATTACAATTTCATGAGCCAATTTTGATACATTAATTAAAACCTCCAGTTTAAGGTTTACTCTTTGTGCTATATATTCTACGTGTTTTCCAAAAGAATATGGATAACTTCCCAGGTCGGTATGTCATGCTTACCCAGGGTCATGTTAATCCCTGTCATCTCCATTTTAGTGTGTGTACTGATCAAGAGAGTGTCTAAGTGTTTTATTGTCCATGATAGCGCAAATTGTAAAATGTTTCAAGTCCTTAGAGAAGAGTAATATAAAGCCAACTAATAAATAAAATTAAATTTTATATTTACATAGCTCCTCTGGATCTCAATGGGTTTTAAAGAACACTTGCTCTACTTAGTTCTCAGACCATTATAAGCTTTTGCACTGCATAGCTTGAACTGTACAAACAGTCTGGCTCTAAAAACACCAGACTCGTATGTTCACAACACAATGCAGCTTGTCAAACAACTCAAGCAACAATTTAGCTAAAGACTAATAATTTGAAGAGTGGTGAACTTCGCCATCCTCCCCTGTTAGGTCTTAGATTGTATATAATACATTAAAAAGTAAGTTTAAGTGTTAGGTTGATTCAGTCAAAACAGTTCATTGAATGTCACAGCTACCCAGACAAAAAGAGTTGAATTCAACCATCAATGATACAGCACATGGGTATTTCACGAGGTCATTTGGATGGCCAAGTTCTGATTTTAATGGACGACTAAATAGTCTTCTCTTATGCATGTTTGTGAGTTACTTCCAGCACTACTTTCAATTTCTTGCTTATTAAAGTGGTCTCCACTGAGGAGGCAATATTACTATCTGCCTACCTTGGGCTTAGATTGGTGTCACAGCACTTTCTAAACTGGGACTTGGGCAGCCTATATGATTTCCATTATCCTTTGCTTCATTCTTATGTAGTAGAAGCATGATGATGAAGCAGTCCTCCCAGGATCTTTATAATGGCTAGCACTCATCCTTGTCAACTGTCAAACCATCCCAGGCATTCAGTGAGCTTGCAAGGAGAAAGTTTTACTGAGGCCTGATTTGATAAAAAGGAACCTTTAACAAAGTTCTGTGTTTAATCTTCTAAAATGAAGGCATTTGAGTGTCATTGCAGGGATCAAACATGACAAATGATTTCAAACTCTCAGAATTCTTAGATTTTTCTTGTCTTTAAAATGCTGTAAGTAGGTAACACAAAATATGCTAGAAACCTGACATGACACAAGCAGCCATTCTTTTTTTTTTTTTTTTTTCCTGGAACTGAATTTGGCAGGAGACAGAGTTAACATTGAACAGTGTTTGTAGACACTCTCCACAGCTAATTAGCCATCTTTCCATGGGGCTGTTCTAGCTGAGGTAAGGACCTGACCACCTGGCTTATATTTCTTCCTCCAAGATTAATGACTCTACAATACTGCTTATTTGGGGGGTTAATGCCAGGCACACATAGAGTCTTAAGGAGAACTCAACTTTTATATAGTTATATTCATCCACAAAGTTTTCATTTTTCCCCAGTATTATTGAATTTGCATAGACCCTTTTGCTATAGTGGGATAATGAGTCTGTGTGAAAGTATAAAATCACTATTTCTATTATTAGCACTATTTTCTGTCAAAGCAATCAAGACCAAAAGCAATAAAGAAAAACACATAGCATGTTGTTATTTTTTCCTGGGTGAAAGGTTTTGTTTTTCTTTTGGCTTTAGTAGAAGAAAAAGAAATAAAATATAGCTATAATAAAGACAATGTCATTAGTTTATCTGAGACTCTGTCTAGGGACTTGGATTATTCTTTAGGCCACAAGTCAGTAAACTACTTATATTTTTATTGTATAATGCATTAGTTGAGTGACAACTTCCTTTGGGAGTCTTCATCTCATCATCCTCTTTTCCACATGGAAACCAAAAATTCAGGCACAGCTCAGGAAACTTGTACAGTGGAAAACTCTTCTTGGCAGGTCCAAGGTTTAATCCAAGAGAAGAGAGGAAAGGGTGGTGTAGAGACAAAGAGGTTCGAGGAAAAGGGAGAAAAGGGGGATGTAGAGGAAAGGAAAGGACTGGTGAGAAGAGACAGATACTGAGATAGAGAGACAAAAGGGAGAACGAGGGAGGAGAGGGCTTAAGACAAAATCCATCTTTTTTTTCGTCTTTACATGTTGAAACTATAGAGGACTGGGGAAATTTTATCACTGAGGTTATTCCCAACTTTTCACAGTTTGAGGAAGAAGAACTCTTAATCTATTCTTAGACTCAAGACAATCTGCAAATTCATCATATGCTTATGTGTATAATTTGGGAAAGGTTGGCACATACTATGAAACTCTTTAGATTCTGAAAGTTTGGGCTCCCACTATGCTGGTTTGTGTCCCAAGTTACCTGTGACATCTTTACTAGCATCGTGTTTTTGAATAATTTTGAGATTGCTTAACCGTTATGAATTGATAAGGAATCTGATCTCCTCAGATATACAAAAATGATGCTGTAGTCAAAACAGATGTTAGGTTTGAAATGATTTTTAGGACTAAAACAACAAAGTCAGAGAAGTAATGACTTTTATCTGGGTATGAGACAGTCACCTTGACTAGAAAAGATGAAGAACAGGTCTCAGAGAAAAACCAAGGCTAGTCTTGGCAGACTCTGGCTAGTCATCTCAAACAACATGAGGTTCCTGTTTTATTTTTTAGCAACCGCGACTCTATGGGTCGTTAGGCTTTTTAAACATATTCTTTTATTTAATGTATCTAATGGTGGATCAGGACAGCTTCTAAGAGAATCTCCAGTATCCCAGGAGACCATGTTAGACTGGCCCACGGGTGGTAGAGCAAGACTTACGAGTCCAGATGCTAGAGAAAGACTTTTGTTGTGAGCTTTTGGTTCAGCTCTGCCTTGAGCAGGGAGGGTGCACTTTCCTTTTGCTTTTTCACTGGTGGAAATAAACCTTGATTATTGGTTTGTGCTATCTCTGTCCTTGTGAAATCTTCTCTGGGAAGATCCCAGACTGCTGCCACAGTTAGGAGGAGGGATATTCTCCAACCCACAGCAAGATATGCTTAACACACACTAGGAAATCAATTTAGAACCTTAAAATAATGTTATTTGACTTTTTGATTCCAAGTTATGGATTCACGGGCATTTAGATTTGAGTTTTCAATCCCCTTAATTTACAGATGGGGAAGATGAAGCTTAGATAGGATTACTTTAAGCCAGAGGGACTTTGTACTTTCAGAGTTTACAAGCCGGATGCCAACAGATAGGTGGCCTCTTCTATCTGCAGTGAGCCTTTGTTTCACCAGGGACACCTGGTTATTAATGCCAACTCTGCTTCATTTTACTAATCTGCCCAAGGCAGTTTATCTAGGACTCAGAGCCTCTGTTTCTTCATCTTTATAATACTCTTAGCAGGCTTGTGCAATGTCATACACTTAGAATATTGAGCAAGGAGTAGACACAAGGACAATATGAGTCCTTGCTTTGCTGTTATCCTTTTCTGTATGGAGAACAAATCAGTTTTTCTATGTAGGCAGTTTATTGCTTTCCAACCTGAAACCTCTTCAGTGGAAAACACGAAATTATGAAGACAGTGATTCTTCGTGTGGCTTTCTATGGGCTTTGCCTCTGCCAGACTCTGCTTTATATGATCTTTCTTAACACTTACATATATGTTCTAAGGACGGTACACAGCTATGGGGACCAATGCCAGGATTTGAATCCAGTTCCCATATCTGGTTCCCAATCCTGACTCCTCTACAATCTTTACAAAGATAAGAACTTTCGTGGATATGGCAATAATAATTATTATTGTCGCTAATTTTGGGAAGTGTTCTGGGTTCTAAGTCTAGTCACCTAGACACTTCTCGTTTGAAGCCTACTTGAAACTTTGTGACTTGAAATATTAACCTGTTTCTTTAAGAATCATGAAAAAATTGCTGTGGATGAACAACTCATGGTGCGGTACTTTACCTGTGGGGCAGACAAGGAAGAGACAAAACAACAAGAGCGAAGACAACCCTAGGAGTTAAAATGCAAAAGAGGCTTTGGGGAGTGTCCAACCAGGTATGTGTGTCCTGAGCTCACATTCCCAACCCTGGCACTTTGGAAAACGCTATGGAAGGCAATTTCATTTTCTGGTGACAGTTCTACATTGGCATGCTCAAGTGGAAGCTTTCCAACTGGAATTTTGCTTAAGAATTTATGTTACACTAGTCTTGGTTTACAGAGGAAAACACGAGGCTGCTGTTGGGATGGAGGCTGTTGGGATGGTGTAATCATCATGCAGAGAAGATGAGAGAAAGCTAATGACATGGAAACTTTGCTCGGTGTACATGCTAGGTTGTTTGATCTGCTGCAAATGAATGCAAAGATAGATGCGTGCAAGTTTCCCGTTGCTGTGCACACAAACCAAAAGTTAAAGGACCATTGTCCTTTCTGAGAATCCAGGCTATCTCCGAGGTGTGTTTGGCCAACAGCTCTGGGCCACTCTCTTAAAACAATGGCAATTTCTGGGTTTTCTGTCTTGGAAGCCAGGGGCCCTGTTGTAAGGGAGCTCTGAATAGATGATCTGATGTCATGTTGACACTAGGTGACATAGATCCTGGTGTTAGTGCCCATAAAATAAAGCCAGATTCATGTGAATGAGAACCCCAGTCACCTTCCAAAAGCCAGTGCGAAATATGTGAATGAGAAAATTTCGGATATTCCATGCTTACTTAAATTCTTGACTGACTGCGATCTTGTGAGTGAGTCCAGTGAATACTATGTGTGGCAGCAGACCTGACTCACAGGATCAAGGAAAATAAGAAATGATCACTGTAAATCTTTTGATACACAACAATAGTTAACTGAGAGTCATCATTGCTCAATTGTGGTTTTGTGCCTCATTGGCTTAGAGACAGAAGTGTGCACCTGCAAACCTTCTCTTCCCCATCCCTCACAGGACAGGATAAATCCTAGCCTAGTTCCTAGTAAACTCCAGCTGCTGTAGTGGTTTCTGATGGGAATATTTATTAGTAAAACATGGATGGACACTAATTTCAGCCGCGATCCAAGCGCTTGAAAATGTAACTTTCCTTTAGAGGAGATAAGTTCTGTTTGTTTGAAATTGGGTTCTTTTGGCTCTGGTGAAAGGAGATGCCCAGGGTGCCTTCCCTCAGGCCATTCATCTTTCCATGAGTCCAAGCCTGAATGACAGGCATTTAGATAAGGGTTGCTTGAATTCCTCCCAGGCTGGTAGCTGCTACAAACCACACAGGGAAAAAGCTTGCCAGTTAGGTTTATGACAGCACAGACTCAGGGTGAGATTACTTCCTCAAAGTTCAAGTTCAGGGCCAGTGAGTAGTTAACTATCCCAGAATAGGGCTTTCTCAGCCTTGGCAGTATGGCTATTTTGAACTACAGAATTCTTCTGAATGCCTGGTGCTTTGCAGGATGCTCAGGAGCAGTCCTTCTCTCTCCCCACTAGATGGCAATAGTATTCTACCTCATGCGTGGCCACTAACGCCAGCCAAATGCTCTTTGGTGGGAGATGGGGTAAAAATTGCCCCAGCTTTCTAAATCACTGTTTTAGAGACCTTGTAAACACTGCACACTCCTGGGGTTGACCTTAGACAATAATGATGTAAATGTGTAGAGTGATGTACTATGAGCTGCCATCTTTGCTACTACAGAACTCTTATCGCTTAAATTTTTTTTTTTTTTTTAAGTCTCTGGTTTTTATTTTATCTTCGACTTGGAGAATTCACCTTCACCTTCCAAAAAAAAGGATAGGGCACATTTCTCCTGTTACTCGGTATTGACACAGACGGCGTTTGCTTACGATTGATAAAGATAATACCTTCATGATCTCATTTGTTTTCAGTTGAAGAGGTTTCAAGTCAGGAAACATTAAACTGTCTATGTAGCGATGTTTGCTTTTCATCCAGAAGAGGAAGGGCTGCAGAAGAAGGACTCACAATGCTACTGTTGCTCTCATGGCTCCTTTGCAGTCCCACTCTGGTTTGGGGTTCCCCAGCCCTCACGTCCTTCCTTTGTATTTCACGTCTCTATCCGAAGCTCATAAGGGATAGAGCCCCGGGTTTCTCTTCTGTAAGGACTGTTTGGGAGTTGATTTAAGAACGGGCACTCTGAGAAAATGTTTCCTTGGCTTACAGAATAGGGTGTAAACAGACGAAATGCTTGGGTGCAGTTTCCATTTGAGCCGCGGTAATTGATTTAGAAAGAGAATGAAGCAAATTCAATCACAGGCAGCAATATAAAGGCGCTGCTCAGAATGACTTAGTGGGTATCTTCCTGCTCAGCTTAAGGAGGGCAGGGAAAGAATCCTGAGAATATTACCAAATGCTAAGATCTGCATATCACTGTCCCCACTCTGGAGGAAGGATTGCCCTCATGGTTAGAGGCCCCTGTATTCTGAGGCCAGTCATTAACCTACTTAATTAATGACTGAAGTAAGTGCTTGGGTCCACTGTCCACATAGGGGGGTTGGGGTCACCCACTGAACCATCTGTGACAGACATGTCTTGGAACATCCTGATGTTGAATAGCCCAGGCACAAAAGATCTTTGAAATGCTAGGGCACTGGAAGGAAGCAATACAGATCAACAATGAGGACATTTCTAAGGAAGGCTTCACCAGCATGTCAGTCCCCAAGTATTGCAGAAGATGCACAGAGCTGTAGAAAAGACAGGAAACTCAGATCTGGCCACTTCTGTAGGTAGCTTTATCTTGTGTTACTCCATAGCATGTATAAGCATCTCCTTTAGTTTTTAGCAGGAAAGGTCTTATTCTCTTCATTGGGCAGCCTGCTGTGAGCCCCGAGTGTCAAAGGCCTCCAGTCATTCACATACCTGTAAATGCCCTCCACCAGGATGAGGATCTTTTTCCATGCTCGGCCTGTGCGAGGCTGGCCATTGATGATGGATTCTCTCAGGAGCTTCTCTAGGCTTTGTACATCTTTAAATAATGGGAAAAGAAAGATTGAATTATGAGAGTGTTTTGTTTCTCTTTTTGTTCCATGAGAGGGTGCCAGAGATATTTTTGCTTTTAGCTTGTAGTTTTATACTCAGACCTGGACTTTGAGAAAGCAAGGTTGGAACCAGAGAACACCTGGAAGATTTGGGGGGTTAATTTCTACTAAAGCTTAACTCTGGTAGGATGAACAGTTGTGACTGTACGGCAGACTGAGTCAGTTTAAGGCTGTCTTCTCTTTGCCTGCCTGAGAGAACTTGGAAGTCAATACTATAGACAAGTATCTAGTGAAGCTGAGGTTTCATTGCTAGGCAAAAACTAAACTCTGGTAGATGAATTTAACAGCCTCTCATCAGTTGTCTAGACCCAAGTCTGTTAGGGTTTGCACAGACTACCTGTGTGGTGTGAGAGATCTTATTATCCTCAGGGACTTGGACTTTGGACCGTCAGTCCTTGGGGGATAATTTGAACTGTCAGATGATTGTTTTAGCAAGTGTTCAGGTTGTGAAACAATATGGGGTCCTGCGTGAAATATTTGTGAGCTCGGGACACCCTACTAGTAGCTGGCAAGTACCAAGACCCTTTTCTTGTGTCTAATACCCTTCGAATGTTATTTTTGTCATAGGTCATTCAATTCTCCCACGACCACTGTGGAGACCCGCTACAGGTTCTTCATGTGCTGAGTCAGGCCACTGCGGCACAGAGGATTTGGTAAACTAAGGTGGCGGTTCTCAACCTTCCTAAGGCTGAGACCCTTTAGCTCCTCATGTTGTCATGAGACCCCTCCCAACTAGAGAATTATTTCGTTGCTACTGTTAGGAATAGTAATGCAAATATCTGATAAGCAGAAGAGCTGATGTGCAACTCCTGTGAAAAGGTCATTCGACGCCAAAGGGGTCGCCACCCGCAGGTTGAGAACCACTGGTGACAGGCCTATGGTTGTAAATGCCAGAGTTGGGTTTTGAATCTGTACTCAGTTCCATATATGTAACCACAAAATTTAACTGCCTTCGGTGGGAGTCCTTGTGCCACCTTTTCAAACTCCAGAATGCTGCAGGGCAGGATGAAAAGTTAATGTCTGCTAGAACAGCCTTGTTCACTTTTAATGGAAAATCAAAAAGAGTGAAAAGAGAAGATGGTTGGGCTTGGGCTAAGAGGCCATTTGGAAGGACCTAGGAATCAACTCAGCTATTTGGTGTTTTATGTGCTAATTACATTTTAACTTTTTAAGTCAAAGTGAGTGAAAAATTACATAAATAATGTGCATATTTTGTTAGATTTACTATATTTGTACTCTGTATTTCTGCTAAGAAAATTTATAGATCCTTGACTCTCCCCAGGAAAAGATGAGAGACAGTGGGGAAGTTATCTGAGCTCAACCATGATGCTGAATGACAAATACTTGCTGATCAGTGTATGCTATTGAGGCTTATAAACTGTTCCTTTTTCTTATAATAATAAACTAATACAATCTCAGAAAGTCCTTCATGAACTAGTCTCTGAATACTTCACTGAGACAGCTTCTCTGTGGTCCCCAACACACATCCTCCTGCTCTCTGATATGGTTTTGCCTCTAGTCTGTCTGGAAGGCATCCACTCATCACCCAAGCCTCCCTTAAAACTGGTCAATGAGGAGAGTCTTTCTCTCCCTTTCCTATATAAATTACCTACTATTCTTTGAAACATTTATCATCTAACTTCTTGTTAGCGTTCATGTCTCTGCTCCACAGAAGGCAAGGACCATTCCTTGGTCTTGGTCTAAGTATACAGTATTAACATCACTTGAATTTTGGTTGATTGACTCATGTATTTTTATGAATAAAGAACATGGACTAAGAGGAGTAAAGGATCTACATAAGAGTTACCAGAGAGGACAAATGCATTTTGTCTGGAGCTAAGGTTTCCTTAGCAAACTGTATTTTTTTGTTTTGGTTTCAAAGAGTCTCCACTCTTCTGAATGTTTCCAACCTATGCCATTGCTCACAACTAGATGGCAGCCAAGGAGAATGAAAGAAACTTTCCTGTTTCAGATTCTCAGGGCTCATAAATCCTCACCTGCATTGCTAGCTTGTTTCTACTTTACTTTTAGGCTGAATGTCTAAACCATTGAAGGAACCCCTGGGAGCAGAGGAGACAGCCTCTCTGTTCTATAATCTACTTCAGGTGGTTAGCCTATGAATGGACAAAGAGATGATGAACAAGAATTTACGTTTAAATAAACATAAACATGACACTGCCTTTTCTAATTTTTTGGTACATAAATGAGACATCATAATAGTGACTTTAATGCCATCCTCATAAAGGTAAGTCAAATTGAAATAAACTAGAAGATACTTTTATGCAGTGATATAAAATAATGCTTGTTTTAAAAGTTGTTTCTATAAAGGGGAATAATGGGACAAGAAACATTACATGTGGGTAATAGGGCAGGATAGAAGAGGGAACACAGCTAACACTAATGACCTTCTGAAAAACTCATGAGAATATGCTATGTAGAAGCTTCCCAAAATACAAACATATTTAGAAAGTGGAATTAATTGTAATGGGGTAACAATGCCTTTGCTAGACACCACAGACTAACAAATAGAAACTGCAGTGTTGTAAATGACCTCCATTAGATTTGTTGGCAAGAGAGGTCCCATAAAACTCCAAATACTCCAGATTATTGTCATTTTTTAAATTATCTTTCAGAACTTGATGGTGAGAAACTATTGCTGAAGACACTGTGTATCTGAGACAAAGAACTTGGAGAGAGCAATTTGGTTCTAGCCTGGAAGCTTCACCCCTGCTTTCATAGTGCTAAAAAATTATGTACATTGCTGGGGAAGAAAAGTAATTACCAATTTCATCCTGCTGTGAACTCCAAAGGCTCTAGGATCTGTCAACTATGCAATGGTGGCAGGAATGTCATGGGAGTAACCTACTACTTTATGATTGTATTTAAGGCCTGTTTTACAAGATGGAACCTATTTCTAGCAATACTTCTGAAGCCAAAAACCTATTATTAGATTGTCCCTTAACTCTTATTATTCTGATAAATGTTCATAATATTAAATTAACTCCTAGTGGCTTATTGTATTTCATAGATTAGTGCTTCATCAGAGAAGCTTATTCTTTGTAGTAGATGATATTCAACACAGAGACCCATGACTGTCCAAAGTCCTGCAAATTAGAGACTTTGGAATGCTCAGCTCTAAATTGGACATCTATAGCATATCTCGTCCATCCAAAGCTCAGGGACCATTGTCAAAGAGGGAGCAGAAAAACTGTAAAAGCAAGGGATGGTGACTGCAAGGAAATAGTGTTAGTTAGACATAAAAGGACAATTGCACATATGATTTCTAAACAGTTGTGACAGCATGCACAAGATTTGGGGAAAATCAAGATAGACAAAAATCTCAGAATAGATAAGAGATGTGGACACAGAAGAGTCCAATCCTTAGCTAAGGAGCTTTTGAAAATTAATAGCTGCCAGGAAAGGAAGGGTTAGTTCTCCTTAATGTTGTATCTTCTGGTAGGTTTACTGTGCTCCAACCAATGTCCACATACCTAAAAGTAAATTGGCAACACAAATTTAATGGGTTTAAAAAAAATTGAGGATACAAAGTTGGATGGAAATGGGATAGAAGGTAGGTATGGGAGGCATAGGGGAGCCGACCAATATAATAAAAAATTATTGTCAAAGAATTAGTGGAAATGTTAAAAATAAATAACAAGTGTTCTAAGATTAAAATATAAATCTTTAAGCCACAAATGATTGAATGGTGCCTTCTATGGAGAGAGGATTCTAGTAGAGTTTGTGAAACCCTGAGTTGCCACATTTCTTCAAAGTGCTTCAGAATCCTCAGAGAGGGTTGTTAAAGGGACTCAGGAGGACTCACTCCTCCCTGAGTATTTGTAGGAGGTTAATGGCTACAGGAGGAGGGAGGACATTTTCTTTAGCGGTGTAACCACTGATTATTTGTTTGTACTCCTGTAAATAACCCTCCACTCATGCTTCTGCAGGCAATTCAAATAAAATTTATTGATTCCCAATGATGTGAAATTAGAAAAGGGACTCATTAGGCTGAAGTAGGATGAAATGCATTATATACATATCTTAAAAGTCACAATAAAACATCCTACTGTGTATAATTAACATATGCTAATTAAAAACATTAAAAAGTGCTCTAGAATCAGTGTAGAATGAATATTCTGGCTTCTGGTTGGAGCTGGCTCCTCAACTTAAGCTTTTTTTATGGTATGTAGTGAGCCAACCTAGGAATAGGCTGTTTTACTTCCTATAGTAGAAAAATGCAAAGATTTTCTTTGGTAGTTGTTTGAAAGAAAATGGCCACCAAAGGGAGTGGAGTGGCAGTATTAGGAAGTGTGGCCTTGCTGGAGTAAGTGTGGTTTATTGGAGGAAGTGTGTCACTATGGAAGCAGGCTTTGAGGTTTCATATGTGCTCAAGCCATACCTGGTCTACTTCCTGTTGCCTGTAAGATATAAGACTCTCAGCTACTTCTCTAGCATCATGTCTGCCTGCACACTGCCGTGATCCACCATAATGATAATGGACTGAACCTCTGAACTGTAAGTGAGCCACCCCAAATAAATGTTTTCCTCTATAAGAGTTGCCATGGTTGCTGTGTCTCTTCACACCAGTAGAAGCCCTAAGACAA
The DNA here is from genome assembly GCA_028555095.1 of Dicrostonyx torquatus. Lineage (NCBI taxonomy): Eukaryota > Metazoa > Chordata > Mammalia > Rodentia > Cricetidae > Dicrostonyx > Dicrostonyx torquatus. The sequence goes on along the minus strand of JAQHUG010000009.1, from coordinate 6,981,178 downwards.
TACATAACAAAGAAGAATGCCAAGGCTACACTGCATATTCTGCGGGGAGATTCCAGCTGCTAATGGAATGGGGCTGCAGTAGCTATGGTATCCAATGGTTTTTTTCAAAAGGTGCCACATCTGTCTGAGTCCAACACATTCTGTGGGAGTAGAGTCATATTGGATGCAAATACAAATGAAATTTGTAAACGTCCTTGCTATATCCTTTCAGCTCAACTCTTTTTACAAACCCAGGCCATGCTTTACTCCCCTCCATAATAGCCCCCCCTTTTGCTTACAGAACTGTATTTGATCTGGAAAAGTAGTAGCTTTAAATTAACCACAAAAGTGAATTGGTGTTTATATATGATTCCCTGGGTCTGTCATCCCTCAGGTAATGCCGGTAGCCATCATTTTCCATTAGGAGTGAGGTCTTGGACCCTGTCGTAAGCTGCCTATTGGTACCTCCTTCCTGGGCTGCTCTCGCCTTGTTTATTTTCTGTACTTCTCCAGCTTACTTTCCAAATAAGAGAGGTTTCCTTAAATTCTTATTTCAGGATCTGTTGCTGGGAGAAATAAACCAAGACAAAGCAACAAACTTGAACCTGAAGTTTAGCTCCCGCCATTTGATATTTGGGTGATTTCAGGCATGTAATTCAGTCACTCTGAGGTCAGTCTTCAGTAATGTGTGGGTAATACAGAACTATGTATTATGGTTATTGCAATAATTATTTAAAGGGTGTAATAAGTCTAGAACTAGTGATTCTGAATTTTAGCCGAGATGTATTTTTACATTTTATTATCCAGGAACTACTTACTAGCCTGTGGTTATAAGACTTCTGGCCCCAGCTTTGAACCGAACTTTGCTAAAAATTATCTTCTAAGTCCTTTTCTGTCCCTAGGAAGAAGCCTTTGAAGGTTCTGAATGTTTCAGAACTTTCTTTCTGCTTAGTGTTCTTAGTTCCTTATGTGACTGTTAAAGATAGGGAGGAAAATCAAGGAATAGATTTTAGTGAGTATCTGGACACTTTGATACAGGATTGGAAATTTATTTTGATATTTGTTATGCTGCTCTGAATAGCTTTTCTATACTTTGCATCTATTTTTTGCCTATACAGGACTCAAGAGCCAAGAATACTGTTTTGTTTGTAGGTACCCTGTTTTAAAGAACACACTGTTGCTACATCAGAAGAGAATCCCCTTTCTCGGCTACTTGAGAAATGTGATGGTTCATCTTGACTAATACTTACGGGGTTTATGTCCACCTTGGAGATGAATCTCTGGGCATTTCTTTGAAGGGCATTTCCCAAGAGATTTTACTTAAGATGAATGGTGACCTATTCAGAATATGGATGATGGCCTATCCTAAATATGCACAACACTATTTCATGTAATGGGTTCCTTGACTGAATGAAAAGAAGAAAGCAAACTGAGTGCTAGTGATGTGGGATTCCCCTCTGTATGCTGTGAATATGTTTCATTGCCATTGGTTAATAGAGAAGCTGCTTTTGGCCAATGGCTTAGCAGAGTAAAAAACCAGGCAGAAAATCTAAACAGAAATGGAGAGACAGAGAGAGAAAGAGAGAGAGAAAGAGAGAGAGAGAGAGAGAGAG
>JAQHUG010000009.1:6963615-6979520 GCA_028555095.1 Dicrostonyx torquatus | reverse complement strand
AGAGAGAGAGAGAGAGAAGAGGTGGAGTTGAGGAGACGTCATGTAGCTGTTGAAGGAGACAAGGAGACAGATGCCCTGGAAGCTTACTGGTAAGCCATGAGCCTCATGGTAAAATTCAAAATAATAGGAACAGGTGAATTTAAGATGTAAGAGTTTGTTAATAAAAAGTCTGAGCTAATAGGCCAAACAGTTTTTTAATTAATATAGTTTCTGTGTGATTATTTTAGGTCTAGGTGGCTGGGAACAAACAAGCAGCCTCCGTCTACAAAATGGCACATCAACATGGAGCTAACCCACATGGCTAGCCACACACTTCAGGTCCAGGTGCTGTATGCCTATCCAGAGTCAGGAGGAAAGCAGCTGAGAGCATACCAGCTGCTCAACACCCCTGCCTGGGAAATCAGCCAGATCAGGTCTGCAAGGTGTGCACAGGCAGGAGAGCATGGCAGATTCCCACTGCCATGCACAGCGATATCTCCAGGCCACACAGTGCATTGCATAGCAGATTTAGCTTTTACTCAGATAAAAAGGGTTTATATTTTGCATGCTCTTTCCCAGAGCTCCTACCCTTGGTACTAGAGCTGGTGATAAAGGTGCCTCTGCCATATTAAAAGGCCAAGAGATGAGGAGCCAGCATCCAGGGCTGCTGCAACCAAACTACTTACCATTTAAAAAAAAAGCTCCTGGTCAGAAAAAGTTTACAAATGCACAAAAAAGACAGTTTCAGACAGAAATTAACCTCTAAATGGGCCACAGTGTGTCTCAAAAATGCACTAAAGTTTGAGAGAAACAAAAATAAAAGTACAGTCAGTTACAAAAAATAGTTTTAAAAAACAAAACAAAGTCTTTAAAGAAAGTAAAAGTAATATGAAAGAGTACAGACAGTCATAGATTAAAGGAGTAAAGAAAACAAAGTTGAGTAAAGATGGAATATACACAAAAAGTCTAGATTGTATTGTATTTTCTTTAATATCTTTGACTACAGAGAGATAGTTAATTCTAGGGGCTGCTAATCTAAACCAACATATATATTTTAAAAGTATTTTGACTTCAAAATTTGGGTCTAAGGATATATTGCTTTGGAAAAAAAAGGTTCTGCTTTTATTTCCAAAAATGATGAGAACCTGCGGATTCCTTCCAGACTAATGTGGTTTGATGGACCAAGATCCCCTGGAAAGGTCTCCAAGAACCCCCCCAAAATCTTTCACCCAACAAAAAACAGGAAGCAGTTTGAAGAGAACTACTCCCAAGTTCCCAAATATTGTTTAAAAATGTTTGTTTTTATTTAAAGGGGGATATAATATAGAGATGAATACTTTGCATTGGTATGCATATTGGTCTATTGATAAAAACTCAAGGTCAATTTTTTTATATGTACTTCTGTTCTTCTTTAACGTATTGTGTTTGTGCAGCTCATTTAAAAAATGCATTTAAAACTTAAATGTATAGTTAAGAAATATAGACTAATAGATAGTCATTTATAGTAGTCAAACTTGTAGTCATGTTAGTTAGGTTTTCTAGATATATATTTCACGTAGATAGGTAATCTTCACATTTTTCAAAGATATACAGAATATATCATTTAATATGTTTTAATAATTTAGACTTTCCTTGACAGTGAGATATGTTTGCTCCTGGCAGCTCCAATTATTTCAGAGAGGTTGATAGGCATTGAAGAAACTCATGGAATTTGCCCTCAATGGGACAAAGCTAGACAACTGGGCAAGAAACTGCTCTTGCCTGTATTGCATGATGGTATGCTGTATAAACTAGAAATATAGGACCCAGAGAAAAATGACTGTTGAAGTTGCCTAAAGAAGGTGAGACAGTCCTTCACGGTTCCTGCTTCATGAAAAAGTCTGCCAGATATTTTTCAGGACATAGAAGAAAGTGACTGACAAACTGCCAATATAGGTGGAACTGTCTTTGAAATTTCCTGCTTCTTGGAAAAGTCTACCAGATACTATGGCCTGTAGGCTGAAGACAGATGCCCAAATGTTACAAAATAACTCTGGGTGACTGTCTAGGCAGTGAAATGTCTCTGTCAATTGTAGAGTTTTGGAAGTTGTTATAATGCACTTCCTGTTTACTTAGGTAATATTATATCCTCCTGGAGTTTTTGATGGAATTGAAGAAAAATAGTTATAATTATAAAAGATAGATTAGATATAAAACTTTAGACTCACAAAGATAGGATAGATGATATAGTATTTTACTTAATTTGACAAATGTAAATGGATTAAAATAAGTATAATTTTTATTTGATAACTGTTTTGTTGTATGTAATCTTTCTATGTTAAAGTTAAAACCTTCCTTTTTAATTAGACAAAAAAGTGTAGGTGATGTGGGATTCCCCTCTGTATGCTGTGAATATGTTTTTTACCATTGGTTAATAAAGAATCTGGTTTGACCTATAGCAGGGCATAATATAGCCAGGCTGTAAGAGGTGTATAGAGAGAGTAGGTGGAGCCAAAGAGATGCCATATAGCTGCCAAAGAAGAAAGATACCCACTGGAACATTAAATTATCAGTAGGCCACAACCTCATGGTGATACACAGATTAATATAAATGGATTAATTTAAGATATAAGAGTTAGCTAGAAACATGCATAAGCTATTGGCCAAATAGTGTTAGTAATGAATACAGTTTCTGTGTGATTATTCAGGTCTGAGTAGTTGGGAAACAAGAGAGCAATCTCCATCTATATGCTTGCAGTAATTTCTTTGTGCTTCTTGGGTGTGGCTGCAATATGACCACTTGAGTGTGGATGCAATATGTCCTACTGCCATGAATCCATACCATGCTGCACCCTAAAACTCTGAGTCAAAACAGCCTTTCCTTCTTTAGGTTGCTTTGCCAAGTATTTTATCACAGCCATGGGAAAAGTAAGTAATGCAAGTGGAAAAGGGATAAAGAGAACTTGGGATAGAATATAGTCCATAGGAGAAAACAAATTTTGGGTTTCATGAAATCTCATATCTCAGTCTTTTGCAATATCCTGGCTTGGCAATCATCATTAAGAACCTGTCTTTCATGTTATTAGCTTTTTTACCTGGTGTGGTCCATGTGTCATAGATGCAAACTTGGCATCTTCTATCTAACCTTAAATAGCTCCTGTGCTATGTCACTCCAATCTATGAGTGTTCAGAGGTAAAGCATCATGGTATGGGAGGCAGACACATTCAGTATTATCTTGAGTATCACTGAGCTGCAAGCAGAGCCAGAAGAAATGAATATCAATTGTGTTGTTGTCCCATCTTATTCTTTCCTTCTCTTGACACCTTTTCACTTCCTTCACCTCCCACGAAAGTAGAAGACTTTCTTAGCTCTGCTCCCTAAAGTGGTGCTTTCATGATGTGACTATAACATGGTGTACATGGGTGAGAGGGAGTAAGCCTTCTATGTGTTCCTTACTTCTGCTGTAAGAAAATAGGCCAAATTACTGACTAAAACAAGACAAACTGAAGGTTTTACAAATATGGACATCAGAAGCTGCAGTAGACCTACCTGGACTAATTCATACCTTTGGCAGGCTGGGCCATATTTCTGAAAGTGTTATAGCCTATTGTGCTTTCTCATATTTTCCTGATTCTAGGCCCCACCTTCCTTAGAATGTGATCCCTTTCCATTTTCAAAGCTAAAAATGGCAATTGCAGTCTTTCTCATATTACATTTTTTCTGACAACCCTCATTTTGCTTCATCTTCTGAATTTAGCGACCATATTACTACACTGGGACCCTGTGGAGGCTTTATTTAAAGTTAAATAGACTGACCTGCCAAATTAATTCTGTAGTTTTAACTTTCTTTCCAGGTAATGAGGCATTTGCAGGTTCTGGGGACCAGGGCATTTGTATGTTTCAGGGGAATTATTTGCCTTCCGCAGAAAACTAAGCAATAGCAGCTCATTCATAATGGATGTTTGTGGGCTATGAGGTGGTAGATGATGGCCCAACTGCATACTCCTAATCAATTAGAAGGACAGCATTTTTCCAGACAGTCCCAGATTTTACTGTTGCTTTGTAGAATAATTTTTTAAAAAGTTAGATTAGCATACAAGGAGCAGATCTCCCTATACCATTTCCACACATATTTTTTTTTTGACTTGATCCTCTTTTCTAGATTATTTTGGGATAGTTTCTTAAATGCCTTTAAACTTTAATCTTTTCATCTATTAATTTGTTTCTATCTCTTTATATTTTCTGCAGGACTAACTAAATGAATAAATAAATAGAGAGACAATGTCAATAACTAGACATCTGGCATACAGCATATTCTCAATAACTGCTAGTTTCTGGTACAAAATAGCTACAGCTAACATTTATTATAAATATAAATAGTGTCATATACTTTCTGGGAGTAAGAAGCAGCATGAAGAGTAAGTTATTGAATAGGATGAATATTAAAAAGCTTTGCAGAAAATAGATAATTAAAGCTTAATGCTAATTGTAATCTCAGTAGAGCTGAAGACTAAAACAGAAATGTATTTGAACATATTTAAATTTTGGAAAATTGTAAGAATAGGAAAATTCTAAAATATTCTCATTCACCTGTCCCAGGTTAATGTTTCAACATATTATCTCACTTGCTATCTTGCTATCTATCTATCTATCTATCTATCTATCTATCTATCTATCTATCTACCTACCTATTTATCTAAACATCATATACCTACCCATCAATTTATATACCCACCCAACTATCTATCTATCTATCTATCTATCTATCTATCTATCTATCTATCTATCTATCATCTATCTAATCTATCCATTCATCATCTATTTCATCTGAATTGAGACTAAGCTACATATATCATACCCTATACCCCTAATAGTTTACTGCATCTTCCCTAAGAATAGAGATATACTTTTATGTTACAATAACAGGGTCAGTTGGCCTATCCTATATGGAACCAGATGTAATATTGTAGGCTTTATGAACCACACATGTTCTTGATTACACGCTCCTCTTGTTTTCTATGTAACCATTAACAAATATAAGCTCTTAGGTGATAAATAGTATAGTTACCCACCTTGACACATTGCTCTTACTTAGTACTATTAAATTTATTACTCTTTCTTCTGAGTTGACAGTTTCACCCAGGAATAGCATCATCTCATGTCACTCAAAATCTAAGACAAGGTATATTTGTCACAATCTTCAGTATCTTTTATAGTAAACTATTTTCATGGATTGTTTTTATCTTTTATCATATTGCCAAGACAAGTCCTTGGCTTTTATCAAGCATTTATAATTTGGGGTTTTCTGCTCTTCATTCTATGTAAATGATGGAGAAAACCTCAGATATTCCATTGAAGATAAGATGTCCATGTACCCATCACTGACAGTGTTTCTGTTTTTCAGCTGTCCAAGTTTCCTGCATGTGGCTTCACCGACATAACTTTCCTGTGAGTAGAATCCAAAGGAAAATACTAAATGGCTGCTTGTGTGGTGGAGTTAGTGTTGCTTGCTTTTACATTAAACTACTGTGGGTCCTGAACAATCACTGAAACAGTTGCATAGCAAAACATGTTCTGTGGTTGGACCAAATGTATTTAACATAAGGTTGTTTTATATTGATTTGCCTAGAAATTTCCCCCATTACCCAGGTGGCAAAACAAAGCAAAAGGACATGAATGTTGTAAAGGAGCATGCGAGGAGGAAGGAGGCGACTAATGGAGGGAGGTACGAATGGGAGGGAGGTACGAAGGGAAGGGGTGAGAGTGACCAGAGAACACTATATATAGATATGAAATAATTAATACAAAAATCCATAATAAGATTTAGGTCTTCTGTCTCTCATCGTACATTATATACAGGCAATGTATTAGTTTCAACTCAAAGATTTGTATTTAAGTTGGTCTGGAGATGAGAACAATCATTTATCTGCCATGGATGTTCTTTAGATGCCTATATTTTATAGTTTGGGCCACAAACTACATTTTAGTAGAATGGAATAAAGAAATAAGAAATCAATATTGACAATGACCCAGCTCACTTGTTCCAAATAAATCACAAACCAGCTCTGTCTATTCTAGAAGTGAGATTATTGTGTTAACCATATATAAGGCTTATTCATTTCCAGGTATAAACTTCTACCACCAGTCATCTGTCATGCTAAAGATTCAAAAACATATATTGCATTTGTGCTAACACCAAAGGAATTTAACAGTAAAAGCATTACTGTTTCTTCTTTGACTTCATTATTGCCTCAGGAGAACTTCATTATGAATATCAGCCTGGCTTTGAACTCACAATCCTCTTAACTGAGATTCCTGAGTTCTAGGCTTCCTGAAAGGAACCATTATACCCAGCACAAATATGCTTTTTAAATCCCTAAAAGATGTGTACTTCAAACATGAATTCTTAGTAATACCAATGTAATGTGAAACTGGATGTGATAATAGATGGAAAATCAACATAACTGAAGGGATTTATTTTATCAATAATAAAATGAAAAGTTGAGTATTTGTTGCAAATACAAAAAAATGAGGCCAACATATTTTTAATTACACTGAACTATATCAGAGTTGAGCCACATATCTGCAGTCTTGTTCTTCTGGAGTGCCTGGCCCTGGTCCTTCCCCCATCACAGCAACCTGTTCACAGATGCTGAATGTAGTTTTCCAGTATGTGCCAATCCCCACCTGTTGGGGGATATCTGATACCCTGAAACTGTGTTATGAAAATTAACCTTGATTCAGGGGACAGAGCCATAGAAATTAGCTGACTGGGATTAGCCATAGAAAAGGCAGGAATATGAATAGAGGAGCTGCACAGAAAGGAGTAGGGAGGGAAGTAAGAGATTACATGTGCTCTTCAATCTGGAAAGTGTGGAAGGTCAGCTGGTCACCTCTCCACCTCTTTGATTTATCAGGTTTTCACCCCAGTATCTGACTCCTGAGTCTTTATTGGTAATAGAACAGCTTTGCTGAACACAATGCCCACCCATACCTCAACCCTTCTTAAGTTAGAGCAGGTTTTCATTGAACACTCCATTAGTTAGAAAAGGTACTCTTTGAATTCACTTGAGAACCCTCATGTGAATTCCCTCCTCCCTCATGAGACAATTGTTCTTTGGATAATCCTTCGCGCTCATTACCAGTCTTCTTTTCCTTTACTGTTTGTGAATTCTTTGAAGGAAGGTGTGTACTGAGGAGTAGAAACAAGGAAAGTTGAGTGGAATGGAAAGGCAGTAGGAAATAAGAGGAAGTGTGCTAATGTGTGTGTGTGTGTGTGTGTGTGTGTATGTGTGTGTACTTGTATGAGCATGCACACAAAATGAAGGGGAGCCTCTGGTGCTGATGTTCCAGAAACAGACTTTAACAGGTCATATAGGTCAAGGTCTTCTTTAGCTTTACAGATGAGGACTTTGAATGAAAGATGAAAGGATTTGCAGAAAGTGGCACAAATCAGGAGCACATCTGGATCACAGGACATATGTGCTTCCAGTCATGACCTGTTTCTTTTAAGTTGTTTTCCAGAGACTTCTAATGGTGTCTGATCTGACCCATAGAGTGAAGGAATAGCTCTCTGCATCTTCTTCACTACTCAGTCACTTCAAACAGAGCCTGGAAGGGCATTCAAAATCTTTTGAGATTTATTTTTATTATGTTTTATGTCTCTGAATGTTTTTTCTGCATGTGTGTATGTGTACCATGTGTGTGCAAGGTACCCACTACAGTCAGAAGAGGATATCTGGACCCTTGTTACTGGAGTTATAGTTGGTTGTAAGCTGGGAATTGAACCTGGGTTCTCTACAAGAGAATCAAGTGTTCTAAACCACAGATCCATCTCTCTAGCTTCTGAAAGGGTATTTTAATAAAGTCTAAGACTATTAGGGCGACATATACATTAACATTTTGTATGTAGGGATAGGGAAAACCAGCATTATACCAAGAAGAACGCTAACTTTTTACTTATGCATGGCTCAAAATGTAAAATCTTTGAACTTTTCCAAGACAAGGTTACAGGTAGGGCAGAATTGTGACACATCTGATAATTAAATGGCATCTTAAGATATCAATCACATCTTCAGAGGCCATGCTACAAGACCACTAACAGTGACATTAATGTGTTTTGATAACACTTAGCAATCTGGATGTTTAATATACTTCAGCCATTTGTTCCAGGTCACCAGAGATTAACAAGCCAGCAGTGAATATAAGCATAATTGTCTTTCATTAGGGTAAGTTGCCAGTATGAAAAGCAAGGATAAAATATCATGAATAACCTTGACCTTTGTCTCGGAGCAAGCCAGTGTATTCCGGATAAATGCTCAGATACTCACTGTTGTGTTTGAAGGGTCTTATGGTTGCACCTGAGAGTCGAGCCCCCAGGATGATAGATGTGTGGTTTAACTCATCACTTAAAATGAGGCATCCCTAGGCAGAAAGCAAACACAAACCATAAGATTACAAAAGAAAAGACAACATATGGTAACTAGAAGACCTATGTTAAGCTTGAACTCTGTTTAATTTGAAAAGGTTGAAGTTTAGCTGGTATTTATATGCACAAAATCTAATCTTTCAGCTATCTCTCTAGTCTTTTAGCTAGCTCATGGAGATGGCAGCTGTTTGTAAGTCATTGCATCTCTACTGGAACATTCACAAATGGTTTTCAAAAGAAAGATCATGTTTAAACATCAGTCAGAGTCTAAAGGACTGAGCTCTGACTGGAAGACTGATGTGTTGCAGAGGGCTATAGACTATTTGGTACCTGATCCTGTGCTAGATTATTTGGAAGGTTCTCATTAGTCCTCCAGGCAGCTTGGGAGGCATTTTACAGTAAGGAATTTCAAAGTCTTACCTTGTGTTCTCATTTTGCCTGTGCTAACAGCCCAAAGAGACAGAAGCACCTGTGTTTTACAGTTAAAAACTAGGAAAGTGTGCATGGAAGGTCAGTGTGCAGTGGTGGAAAATACTGCCACTGATCTATAATGCTTGTAAACTTATTATTCTTTAAAAATTTAAAATGCATACATTATAGAGATTTTCAAGGATACCCCAAATGAAGAGAAATGATGGCTCTCTTTTGTTTTCTGTGGTCTATTGGAATTGAGTTCCCCCCTTATATTTTGATAATTTCACATACAAAATATTTTATGTTTTGGAGGCTAAAGCCAGCAAAATCATCTTATCTCCACACTGAAAAATATGTGTCTATTTACATTTTTTCTTTTGAAACATTTGCGAGTTATTGTAAACATCATGATACTTCACATCTGTGTTCTTTAGCTGTGTAATTACTATAAATATGGTAGTTGCCACAAAGTTCCAAATTTTTTATTAAATGTTATATATATTATATATCAGCATCTAATATGTCATTAAATGAGTCATTTCCCTAACTATTCTAATACTTTTAATGGTGCTACCTTCATTTTTTCAATGAAGTTCACAGAATCCAATTTAAGATCATATATAACACTTAGCTGTCATTGCATTTTTAAATAGCATAAATCTGATTCATTGTACTTGCTTATTTAACATGAGGTAGCCCACTTTTCATTTCTTTCTCAGGGACAACCTTAAACATTCTGCCATGATTTATGCTCTGAAGTTCTTTGTGATTTGGCATATGCCTTCATTGTTTGTCTGTTTTTGGATCACGAGCCTGTGTTCAGTTCCTCCACATTCTCTGCTTTGTACATGCAGTCCCTCTCTACTGTTACAGGAATAATGTGCTAGTATATCAACGTTCTATTCTCATAATTCTAGTATAGCCATTGCAAGCCATCTCAAGAAGAGTTGCCAGCTCTCTTTTCCTGTAGTACCCATCCAATTTTATTTAGTATATTGTTTCTCCACTATAATATGAACACTTAAATTTACAAGGCAGGGATCTTGTTCATCCTTTTATATCCTGTGTGTGGCTTCATGCCACGTGGAATCTCAATAATTAGTCAGACAGATGATGAATGAACAAATTACATGGGAAATTTTTGGTCACAAATCATGCTTAGTACATGCTTGCTATATGACAAACGTAGTCCTTAAAAATTCAGATTTTCTAAGCTACTATTGAAGATGATATTTGATCCATATTTAGTCCAGAAACTTAATAACTAGGATCATCTCCATGATTTGCTAGCCTATACTGATGTAGTTATGCAAAGATTTTGATCTTGAGAAAAAGTGCTGTTTTGGCAAAGCTTCTGATAGAGGATTTCCACCAAGATGCAATTATTAAGATAATACATAGATGTATTATTTATGTATCCATTAGATTATACATACAGCAGAAAAATACACATAACAACAATTACTTACCTTTCCAACAAGTATAGGGATATTCATTGAGTTGGTTGCAAATCCCATTCCAAAGATCATCACTGCTTCTACGTTCAAGAACTTAGCCATGAGCTCCTCCAGTTCCTTATGCTTATCCAAGGTACCTAAGCAGAAATTACATGAGGAATGATTCTTGCTTTTCAACAAGTCTAAGTTTAAAAACTCAAATTCCACTAAGCATACTTCAACAAAGCCCTATAGCATAGCAAGATTTTTTGTCATAGTCCCACTCTAGAAACAACTCAAAAAGCCCACTTGTTATAAAATGAATGTATTCATTTTGGAAATACAGTTGAATGTAACCTAATAAAAAACAAAATACCTTCTTGGTATTTTTATGATGAACACATTTTTATGAAGGAAGCTGGACTCTTTTTTGAGTGTAGGTTGTGTATTCATTTATATACAGTTAGCAAATCTATAGCCCTTGGATGTCAGGAGAGTGATAGTTTTTTGTTTGTTTGTCTGTTTGTTTTGTTCTGCTTTTTGACCATGACAAGGATTTTGGCTTTCTCTAAATGTTCTGTATTTGGATGTCGTTGGGTACACAGGTATGTTTGTTTTGTAAAAATTCATTGAGCTATATACTTATGGCTTTTTCGATATGGATTTTACAATGCAATAGAATGAAGTTTATAAAACACACCCCCAATTCCTATATCTCACAATTAATGGTTACAACCCTTTTACAGATGTCATTCACCTAAATGCACACAGATCCCAGAACTTCTATAACTACTAATGATGATAGTGGAATTTATCAAACCTTGGAATGTACTAGATATTCTGAGAAGGCTGCTATCTAAATGATTTCATTTAATGTTAGGCTTCCATTAGTGCTGGTAATATTACTGTACAGATAATAAAACCAAACTTTAAAGGTTTCTCAGATAAAACTCAACAGATAATTTGACCTCTCTAAATATATTTTTTAATTATCATGAGCTTTCCTCCTGTCTTCCTCCTCACCTCCCTCTTCCTTTACTTCTTCATTTTCCCACCACCTTCTTTCTTCTTTCTCTTTCTTTTCTTTGACATCCTCTTACTACGTAGCCCTGGCTGCCTTCAACTTAGTGAGCCTCCTATCTCAACTCCCTGAGGGCTAGGATTACAGGTGTGTATCACCATGCCTGGCCCATAGCCTTTTGTATAGTTGTCTACTGATCTCTTCTTAAATACTATAATCATATTACTTCTTGCTGGTAGCACAGTTTAATACTTCCTAAATTTGGCTTTTAATCATTTCATCTTCTAGATCTATAGTACCCAGCGTCATAGCTACTAGCTATATGTAGTCAGTGAAATTTAAGAACTGAATTCTAAATTATATTTGAATTTCATTACTTTTATTTTGACCTTAAAATTAAAGTACTTATAAATATTTCTTACTAAACACAGTGTCAGTATTTTAATAGGATTTCATTTGACTCCAGTCATGGAAAATTTAGTGTGCACATTGAGATGTAATATGAATGTAAAAAAATAACACCAAGAGATTATATATTGATTATATGTTTAAATAGTAACTTGGCTGCTAGAAAATTAAAAATGACAGCTCTTGCATTATATTTTTACTTGGTAATTTCCTCAATAATAGATTTGATTACGTTTGCATGATAAATGACTTCATCTACTGAGCATCTCTCCAGTGGGACAATTTAAGCCCATATCTGCCCCAGCAAACCCTGAGTCAGAATGACTGTGCTATGTGTTGCTTCTGGCAACTCAGGGAATAAATAAATTCAGGTCTGAGAACAGAAAAACACACAAGTGGTGAGATGGAGCTTGCACCCACAAGATTGTAAGAGCTGCTGTTGAGATTTAAGAGAGTGCAATGTTACAATGTTTAGGACCATTATAAACATGTGTCCCTGATTGTAACTACCAATATATATTATGGTTCAGACTGGAATATCAAAATTCTATGCTCACTAGTAAATTAGCTCATTTATTATGGCAAAATGGTTAGAGTTACATTTTTAGAAAGTATTAGGCAGTCAGTACAATGATTTAATTCTTAATATTTTTGTATGCAATATTGAGGAGGATAGTTGAAGAGCAACATTTGTCTTTATGAGAAATCACAGTATTATACATAAGCTATTTGGTGACCTTCTCAAACATGAATTCATTTATCCCTAGAGTTATTAGAAACAACGCACAGTACAGTCATTCTTACTTAAGGCTCAGTGGAGCAATTAAATGTTAAATTGTCACACTGGAGGCATGGTTTGGACGATAAAAGCATTTATCATGCAGACTTAATGATCTGAGTTCATATCCCAGAATTCAGTGGAAGGAGAGAACCAACTCCACAGAGTTATCCCTGAACTTACACAAACACATCTCTCACATACAACAATAATAAAATATACTAAAAGATTGAAATTTTGATATAAAATGTTATATCATCAAATACGTTATACAATAGAAAGGGTAAATGAGCTTTGAAGATAAAAATGTGAGCACATGATCATTCGTTGGCTTCACTTTTAACTAGAATTATTGCATTCCAAAGAGGATGGGCCCAGGAGTAGGCAATCAAAAGTTCGGAGAGTGGACTCTGTCCCTAGATCTGACATTAACAGCTGAGTGGTCTCTGGCTACTGCCCCTGAAAGATGGTAAGAGTTGAGGAGATAGGATTTAGACCCTCCTGACATGGCACCCATGCTTTTCTTTCATAGAGAATGGTGTCACTCTCTCATATCCACCTAACATGTGAACCACTCGCTGCTGCTCTTCTCAGCTGCCCTAACATAACTAGTCTGGAGATGGTGTAATTGTTATCCCATGATGATTCTTATTGCTCTACGTTGATTCTGAAATTTGGAGAAATCTCTATTACAAAAGGAGCACACAGGGTTTAGACAAGCACATGACACCCATGCCTTCCACAGATGCTAACAATGTCAGAATGCTCATGTAAGCAAAACCTGTGATACTGTAGTAGATGTTTAGTCAGGATGAACAAAATGCCTCTCCTGATGCTGACATTCAGTATGTATCGAGTGTTGTATGGAGTCTTTTTATGGAGAGTGAAGACAAGCATGAGCCAAGAGTAGAGGATGAAATTAGGAAGATCAAAGATCTACGCAGGGCCAAAGCAACAAGGTAACTAGGGAGCAAACATCAATATTTAGAAAATCTGCTTAAAGACAAAAGGTACCAAAATTGGCCAACTGAGTAACTTTCCTCATAAATTATTCCTGCCCTGGCGAATCAAATGAGTAACTGTGTCACAACCAAATCACCCAGGTGTATGTGAACAGATACTGAAGATAAATCTCAACCTTTGTTCTTTCTAAACCTGCTATCCCACATGCTCAGCTACAACAGTTGAATCACTGCAAGTCCTTACGAAGGTGTGGGATGTGCTGTGAGGCAAACAGACAGCCAAGCGACTGAGGGATGTACATGTGCAAGGATATGACTTGAGAGGTTGCCCAATACAAGTAATTCTTTATGGATTAGTAAAAAATATGGCTTTTTTGGAACTAATTAAGTGTTGGTTTCTTATTATTCCTAAAAGTGAAGGATGACTCCAGGGAGCAAAGAAGTCACCAGAGGGTTGATGTGCTTCCTGTCTCCAGACACCAGGCTTGCCTCTGTCCAGAAAGATGTTAAGTTGCAGCTGGGGGTCTAAATACTTGGTAGTTTTAGGAATAATGTTCAACAGTTTGTCTTTCATACAGAAACACTGTATTTTATGAATCCTAATAAAGTGTAACCATAGTCCTAGTTGAATGAGCAAACAAATTCACAGTAGTTTTTATTTGGCTGATGTCAGTGGCTCTACAGATTGCTGTTAGGTGTATTTTGACTCCTGTTATTACTTTGATGCTTTATTTATCCAGCAGGATACTAAAATTTACTCTGTGAATAAAAGAGTATATATGAACTGGATCTACCCTTTTGCCAGCTCACTAAGTGGTATTTTCAGATGCCAAGCATGGAGTTGATTGCCATAAGTCAAGTGAACAAAATGTACATTCAGGATAAACGACCAACATTCTGGGCATGGACTACATGCTTCTGTTTGATTTTTAGTGATACTGACTGGCTCACCCTCAGTCAAAATGTTGAGATTTCTGGCTTTCATACTGATATACTAATGTTGATTGATAGCAGCGAGTATGGGTATAATTGAGAAGTCCATTTCACAGTAACCAATTATTCTTCTTTCTCATGTGTGAAGCTATTT
Source organism: Dicrostonyx torquatus (assembly GCA_028555095.1). Classification (NCBI taxonomy): domain Eukaryota; kingdom Metazoa; phylum Chordata; class Mammalia; order Rodentia; family Cricetidae; genus Dicrostonyx; species Dicrostonyx torquatus. The sequence goes on along the minus strand of JAQHUG010000009.1, from coordinate 6,965,027 downwards.
CCCTAACTGTGACTAGTCACATTTGGTTCATAATAGCCTGTTTACATACTGTTTCTAGACTTGGCCTCAGCACAGGGTGTTATTTACCATGAAAACCTGCCAGCTCTTCCCATCTGTCTCTTTCAATGATGCTGTGTTATCAGTTCACATCTGTGCCACTTTGCGTACATTGAGGATTCCTGTATTCAAGCCAGCATCAGTTCTTTCGTCTAAAGGAATCTGGCTTTAGGCATTACACAGAAATATTTGGGTACCCAATTCTTTTACTTTAAGTTTATGGGGTTATATTGCCTCTTGATTTACTTTACATTTTGTTAAACATTCAGACAAAGACGAGAAACCAGATCCCTTGTCTGACTCCTGCATTCAGAGACAAACAGAAAAAGCCACTTGGATCTGCACACCTAGTTTGGATGACTTTTTAAACAAGACACTCTCCACATCTTGTTAAATTAAAGCATTGATAGATAATTAGAATCTGACGCTAGTAAAGTGTCTAAGGCATGGTTGTACAACCATGACACATTTTCATACTATATGATATTTATGAGAGAAGAGCCATTAAACTGATCAAATGATGTCTCTGTCACTTCATGTTCTCATTCTTTTATTTCTCTTTTTTGCTGTTTTATTTTTTGAGAACTTCATACATAAGTACTGCTTTGCCACAATATTCTCCCCTCTCTTTCTTCTCTCCATTTCTTTCAAGATTCCCCTTTATTTCTTCTCAACTTCATGGCCTCTTTTTCTTTAGGTATTATTGTTTTACACACACACACACACACACACACACACACACTTACATATACAACTTGCTGAGTTTATTTGATGTTGATTGTATGTATATGTGTTTTGGGACTGAAGAGCCACGGGAAGACTGATCTCCCCATCTCAGTAATCATTAATTGCTTACAGATCATTAACTAGGGATGGAACCTTGAGAGATTTTCCCCATCCTTGTTAGCATGCCAACTGGTGTTGTCTATTTTTCAAGTTTTATTTAGGCAACCATATTGGTGACATTTCTATATATGGTGTCTGCCATATATAGAAGACACTATCTTTCATCAGATTACTTTCTGTAATTTTATATATAATAGTATTTTTATATACATATAGACAATGAAAATATCAAACAAATTAATATTCTCATTGGCTATCACAGTAACCCCTGTGTATGTATGTATGTGTGTGTATGTGTGTTTGTGTGTGTGTATATGTGTAGCATATCTAGAATACATTCCTTAACCAAGAAATTCTGATTATGGGGTTAGGGATATATCTTAGTTGGTAAAATACTTGCATTTCATGCAGAGGGCTGTGGATTCATTCCTCAGTGCCGGCAAAGAAGAAGAAGAAGAAGAAGAAGAAGAAGAAGAAGAAGAAGAAGAAGAAGAAGAAGAAGAAGAAGA
>JAQHUG010000009.1:6946046-6963555 GCA_028555095.1 Dicrostonyx torquatus | reverse complement strand
GAAGAAGAAGAAGAAGAAGAAGAAGAAGAAGAAGAAGAAGAAGAAGAAGAAGAAGAAGAAGAAGAAGAAGAAGAAGAAAAGAAACAAAGCTGTAGCATCCAGGACCTAGTGACAGGACCTAGTGACAGGACCTAGTGGTGGGTGAGACCATTGATGTTTTTCTCTCCCAGAGGTGTACTTAGACTTTCTCAGCACTATGAAAGCTAGCCAGCAAGGAGAGAGTTTTCTTGACAGTCAAGGTTGATTTCTCTATGTCCTGAATCCCATACTAAGTGGTGTCTTCAGCAATAGGATCTTCCCATTTAGTTTTGATGGGCAACTCAAAGCAATGGCAATATCCTGTGTTGTTATGGGCACTTCAGGGCCTCTCTCCCTAACTCAGAGGAATAAACTCCCTGCCTGGAATTGAGATTTTCATTTAATAATTCATGTCTTCTAGGAGCAGTACAGTCCGCCCAGGCAGAATAGATCTATTCCAATTCCTTTAAAAACATATTATATCTTAAAAATTAACTTATAAAGCAATGGATTTTTATCAAAATTTGCAGTTTTGGTTAACTTACGTCCTATCCTTTGTTCTCTCTTATCTCCCAATCCCCATACTCAACTCTTTAACCCTGGAGTATTTCCCACTGTCCTTTCATGCCACCTGTATTATTTTATCAAGATGTAGGTTTCTGTATTGTTTTCTTTCATATCATTTCATATCAGTTAAGGCCTCCACATTCTCTTCTTTTCTCACTCCCACCCATTTCCATGTTTGAATCTTTCTGTCTCTGGGATTCTATCTATTTCCATTTTACCCACATTTTACTACACTCCCTTCCTTAATCACCATCCCTGAATGTCCCCTATCTAATGAACTGATTTCCACATATATTCCAAATTAAATATACAAAACAAAAGATTTAAATGTGGGTTCCACATATGAGAGATAACAAGCAATGTTTATCTTCCTGCGACTAGGTTACTGCACTCAGTATAATTTTTTCCAGTTTCATCAATTTGCCTGAAAATTTTGTGAATTTTTTCTTTACATCCAAGTAAAATTCTATTGTCTGTGCATTCTACATTTAATAGGCATAAATTGATTCTACTATTGCAACCAGAGCAACAGTGCACATGGATCTACCAGTATCACTGTAGTAAGTTATAATGGCCTTTGGTATATGCCAGGTTCTATGGTAGTTTTATGTCTGGCTTTCTGATAAACCTCCAGACTGGTATCTATAGTAGCTACACTAGTCTACATTCTCACCAAGAATTTGTAAATGTTCCTCCTTCACCATATCCATACTACTATTTGTATTCCTGATGGTGGCTATTCTGACTCGAGACAGAGAACTGGGAGGGGTATGGGGTAGAGGGCACTAGAAGGAGTTGTGGAGGTAGTGGTGGGAGTAACCTTATTTATGGATACAAGAATTATAATTTCAGGTAATTCTCTTGTGTCACAAATTCTTATCCTTTTTGTCAAAAGGATAAAACTGGAAACATGACCTTTAACTTGCATAAATACAGATTAGAAAACCCCTTGATTACTTAGTGACCATCAAATGAGTAGGTCCCTGGTTTTAGCTGTGAGAAATCTAGTATAACGAAATGCGCTCTTTCGTTATACCTAGGAGAATTGTTCTAAGTTTTGATTTCCTAGCAGTATTGAGCAGCAAGTCACAACTATGTCTGGACTGTGTGTTTTATCTTCTGGAGTGGAGAAGAAGAAGACGTTAATCTGCAAATTGTCAACTTCTGGGACTCTCCAGGTCTTCATCCCAGGTATCCCTTTGGGGGCATGTACTGTACTGATGTAAAATTATTGGCATATTGCATTTGACATTATTATACTTGCTTGATTCTGTTAAATCTGCAAGGCCAATTTCCACACTTTTGGAGATATCTGTGCTTGTTGAAATATGGCTTGGGTGTAACTCCTACTGCTGTGAGAGAAAGGACAATTACCTTGTCAGGACTCGATTAGGTCTCAGGGAACTGCCAAAAAGCTTTCAGAAACCAAGATATATTTTCACTTTTATACTCCCAAATAATTCCTCTGAGAGTACCCCTCACCTTACAAGGACCCTTAAAGTGGCTTGAGAGTAATGCAAGGCCATTTCATTAATCAGAATTTGCAATAATTTGTCCTAAAAGGAACTGGCAGCATTTATGAACAATGGATTTGCTATAAAAGCAAAATAATTGAAGTGGGAATCTTCGTAACTTATATAATGAAACCAATTGGTTATAAACAATGTTTGTAGCATTGATTTGCATAAAGTTGTGTTCATTAAAAAAGTCTTTTGTGGTAGTAGATCCTGTGCATGCTAGAAAAGTACCCTACCACTGAAGTCACTTAAAGAAATAACCAAGATCTCTACTTGATATAAATTCATTAGAAACTACTCATTCCCAGGGAAACTTGAATAGCTGAAGCTTTGATTTTTTTGAAATATGTTTGAATTTAGACATATTGCTATTCCAAGCTGGTCTTTTCTTCGGAAGCTTGAATTAACTAAATTACACATTTCTGATATTAAGCTTCAACTCTCTTGGCAAGAAGCATAAGATTACTTGATAGCTGGAGTTCAAGAACAAGGACTTGTCAGGAAGCTATGTTACGGGGCAGGATAGAGTATTTGCATGCTAATGGTTAAGGGGAATCTAAACTGAACATAGATTTCAGCACGTTGCACATTTCTAGTAATGCTAGCACCACAGCTGAAACTTTAGGTGTGAAACGTGTGCCCAGTGCATCCTTTAGGTGTGAAATATGTCCCCAGTGCATCCTTTTCTGTGGAGTCCTATGTCAATAAGATGTGTTCATTCTGAGGGTCTGAAAAATGAAAGCATTCATGTCTACACCGAAAGCTGCAATTAAAGTTGAAGGGATGTTCCCAAGTGGGCATATGTTTAAACTAAACAGGTGGTTTTATTTATTTTTTTATTTTCTTTTCAAGAGTGGACAAATCACTAAGGTGAGATGAGCTCTTGTTAGCATAGGCATTGCCTTGTGGCATTCTAAGCACTGTCTCAGACGCGAACTTGTGAGTTAGCACTATTAGGTCTTTGTGACTATTAGCACTATTGGGTGCAGCAGTGCATAGGGTTTGGCGGTTATGTGTAAACAATGTACTTCTACCGTACATCCGGTTGTCTCCTTTGCGTGTGCAGGGGAAGAAAGACGAAAGAGAAATCACAAATTTTTGTAGAGCTAGTGTGGGAAGTCAAGAGAAATGAAATAAATGCTTCTCCATGACTTCTACTAATTTAAACTTTCCTTGGCTTCAAGATAGGGGGAGCAACATGTGTCAGGATATGGTTCAATAATCAAAACTGACTCACTTCATTGATTTTTCTGGGTGTCTTAGCTGCTTGTTGTTTTCCATTGACAGATATCATCTTCCAAACATGTGTGTTTATCCTAAACAAAGTGAAAGACCCCTGTACTTTGAGAAAGTCAGCCATGCTATCTAGTGTCCGGCAGTCCTTAGAGTGTGGTCCCTAGGGCAGCAGTGTCCAAATTAATTTGAGCTCACTAGAAATGTAAAATATGTCTTTTCCACTTATGGGGCAAATCTGCTGTTACTCAGTTTGCAACATCAAACATTTTCTTACGATTATAAAGCATGTTTTCCAATCCAGTTACTTGAAAATTTTTTAGATGAATGGCTCTCAGAACAATGATATTTGTAATTCTTGCATGCTAACATTGCTTTCTATATTGCAGAATGCTATCAGTTAATCCCTCTATCTACTCCATCACTGATGGCCTCGGTTCATATTTCATCCTGTTTTTTTATGATTACTATAGGTAGCTTATCCTTGGGAATTTAATTTTTTGCTTGAAAACTGTTAAAATTTCTGTCCTAGAACTTGATTCAGATAGATGAATTGAAGAGAATTGGGGGTATGAAATAGCATAAGAATATAGGTTATTAAGCTATATTATATATGGTATAATATATATGATATACATTACTAATACAGATGCTATAGAATACTAAGAACAGTATTCTTTCTCCATTTATTGGTGTGATGAAAGAACACAAATGAAACTTACTCCTGCGTAATTTCTCTGCATTTGCTGATCTGCACAACAAGGGATCTGTCTGCAGGTGACTTCCTCTGGCAGCAAATCATTGTCTGTGTCCAGCCTTTTTCCTTTGGTTTCTGTCTACTACGCTGAAGAGATGTTCTCTCTCACTAAGTTGAGGTGTTCTTCAAGTCTGTCTTCTGACTTGATTTTCTCAACCCTAGTACTAGTGTCACCAGCTCTTGAAGAAACATCCCAAGAAGTCCCTAATAGCTGGAAGTGTTCCTCCAGTGTTTGATCCACCATCAAACAAAACATTATGGGTATCTCATGTCTAAGTAGAGTAAGACTGCCTCTCTCCCATGACACAGTGCTACTTCATTTACAGCTGTAGCTCGAATGCCAAATAGAAATTAATAAGAATCCCTTGTTAAGTAATATGAGTAACCACGATTGGCTCTGGAGATTTAGCCAAATATTTACTGTATTTGTGGATAAAATCTAACACTGGAGGTCGAAAAATCTTGGAAAAGCCATATAAAAGCCCATTATTTCATAATATATATGAATATGTATATATATGAATATATATTCTTATGAAAAATTTAGTTGTTAGAGTTATCCAGCTTAGGGAATTATGTTCATCCCAGAAGCAACAGGATGCCAAATAAAAATCCCAGTCAGTGCTAGCCAGATTTGTGATAAATCCCCACCTGTTGCTGGTCAAAGGTGTCCCAAAAACTTTAAAACAATACAAGCTATTGTCCCTGCTCTTAGTTGCTTCCTATAGTTTGATGGTAAGACCCTATTGCTGAAGACAACACACATACTGCTCAAAGGAGATAGAGAAATCAAGTTGGTAATGACTAGGAAGCCTCCTCTCTGCTGACTAGCTCTCCCAGTACTGGAAGGTGCTATGCAGGCTGCTGGAGGAAAAGTCAGCAGCAGTCTTACCCAACTGTGAACCCTGTGAACTGTAATATTGACTGGGGCAGCAAGCTACACTCATAGGTTAAATAGTGAATGCTTTCTGCTTGGACTTAAGGCCTTCTTCATAGCAGGAAATAAAAGCCTCACATGAAATATGGCCAAGAAGAGTTTATAGTCCCTGAGGTCAATCTACTGTTATTATTTTGCTAAATGGATATAGTATAAAACTGCACATAAGTTCATATCTCTCTACCTATAGATCAGTGCAGCTCTCGAGTCTCATGGTAAACCATCAGTGGATGGGGACTGTGACTGCTAATGGGGCCAGACTGAGAAGCCATCGATAATGGCACTGGGACCTATCTCTTCTGCATGTATTGGCTTCCTGGGAACCCAGACACAGAAAGACAATTGTCACATGTCACTCATAGGTGGTTTTTAAACATAAAGCAAAGGAAGCCAGCCTACAAACCATAATCACAGAGAACTTAGACAACAATGAGGACACTAAGAGAGACTTACATAGATCTAATATACATGGGAAAGTATAAAGAGACAAGATCTCCTGAGTAAATTGGGAGCATAGGGACATTGGGGTAGGGTTGAAGGGGGAGGGGAGAGGCAGGGAGGGGAGCAGAGAAAAATGTAGAGCTCAATAAATATCAATAAAGAAAAAAAGAAATAAAAAAGAATAAAAGAAATGCTACATAATAAAAAACATGGTGAAGAGTTGTAAAGAATTTTAAAAAAGCAAGTATCTGAAGTGTCATCTCTTTCCCATAAATTTTACTCTTTCTATGAGAAAAAAGTTGTTTTCTTTTCCAAAAGAGACGAAAATAGTGTGCTCCATTTTATATATTCATTCATTCATTCATTCATTCATTCATTCATTCATTCATTTAGCTTAACATTCCAGAAGGTAAATCCCTCTGCTCAGGATATTTCCATCTGAGTAGTAGAAACATGCATATATGCATATGCAATGCAACAGCAAGATTATTTTAATCAGTGATGAACGCCATTAGGAAAAAATGAGGGTAAAGAAAGAAAAAGGAGATATGAAAAACTGTGTGACAAAAACAGGATGACTGACATTTTTAAAAAGGTGCTTATATCCCTTCTTCTCCTCTTCCTTTTTGTCCTCCTTCTCCCCCTCTTCTTCATTCTCCTCCTCTTCCTTGTCATCCTCATCCTTGTCCTTCTCTTTCTTTCCCCCCTTCTTCTGTCTTCAATTTTATCACATTTATTTCAGGTATACAACATCAACACAATCATGATTTGATATGTAGTACCATGACTCTGAAACTTGACAAGACAAAATCCCGTACTTACCCATTTCATGTCTGGTGCTGGCTACACCTACACCATACTTTTCTAAAGCATCCTTTACCGTCTTCATTGACTCATCATATTTGACTGCAAGCCCAAGATAGTTGTAGGAGCCCATGTTGATAACATCTTTAATAACTTTTCCAGTGTGTCTATAGGGAGATAAGCAAGTAAACACACAGTACTATCTCATTTGATATTCTACTGCCTCAAAGACTTCAGTTTGCCCAAGCCTTACATCATCTTCCCCATCTTAATGTGTGCTGCTCTTTTTTGTTAGAGGAACATAACCAGATAGTAAGGTGAGGCACAACATTAGTGAAATGGGCTGGTGCCCAGTGTATTACTGGTTTCCCCTGAATGGTTGATTTTATGACTGGTTGAAAGTGCTGCAGAACGTTCCAAAGAAAGGTCACAGTCATCACTGAGTCCATCCTTGAGAAAGCAGAAAGGTACAATTTGACAAGGAAGTTGACAAAGGCTCTTTCAGGTTGACTGTCTGTGCTGTGCACCTGCTGACACAGGTATAACCTTAATTATAATGTAAAGAAAGCCCACTTGGCAGCTTAATCCCTTTTTCTTCCACCATATCATGAGAACTTGCAAAGGGACGAGCAGGTGAAGATGAGCCTCATCCACACCTTAGCTTTTTCAGTTCTGCAACTTGTGTCCATGCTAGAGTTTACCTGAGTGTTTACCCATCAAGCCCTGCCAGTTGGCTGCTTCACCTGAATGTCCAGTTATAGTCATCAGACACTTTCTCCATTATGTCAATGTGGGGCCCTGGGGCACTGCAGACCGTCTGATTCCAGCTGTCCCTGATTCTCATGTAAAGGTTCCTTTTATAAAAATTCTCAAAGTCCTGATACAGCGGCACAAAATCCTGTTATGACAGAAGTGGAGAATGAAGGTTAGTTTTGGTCTTTCTTTACTTTTCTTTTTAAAAAGATTTTATTTGCAGCTGAAATCTAAGAGAAATGAAAGATCCTGGTTTATTCATTAAGAGGACTTTTGTTGGGCAAGAATAGGTGGATAGGGAGCAGTTGGAGCTCACAAAACTTTAGGTTCTCCATGCCTAAAGAATCTGTTGAAAAAAATACGGGCTCTGTGGCACATGTCTGTAACCTCAGCTTTTTAGGAAGCCTAGTTTGGAAAACTGCAAATTCAAAGCCTGCCTTGGCTGCAGAGTAGATGCAAAACTAGTCTCAACAACTTAATGTGATTCTGCCAGAAAATAAAAATAGAATCAAGTGGCAGGTGTGGTATCTCTGTGGTAGGCTTTATATAGAAGGTCCTAGACTTAATCATTGGTGGTGCCAAGGAAAAAAGAATAACAAAGATGCTAGCTCAATTCAAGAGAAAATGCAGACAAGGAGTTTCCTTACTGTCCATTAATCCCAATTGTAATCCCAATTGTAGGGTTGGGATGTGTTGATACTCAAGCAATTCTGTTGGGGAAAATAGTTGAGATATTAATATTGATTTTTGAATCTAAATACCCTCATGCATTGTGCTTTCAGGATAGGTGGATGTGAGCGATGGTAGGAGTCTTCACTAATTATGAGGAACTTGATAATAATTTGAGGAAACAATTTGAAGTACCTGCCAAACTGTTGTTGGCAGAGAGCTGTGACATGCTGAGTGCCAGAAACTGAGCTGACAAGGTTTTGGAGGGACTGGGCCTCTTTTGTAGGAAAGGTGACTGCTTATGTTCCTGTTCAAAAAGTCACCAGTGAATAAAGGCTTGCAATAAAGTTGCTATGAGCAGAGGTTCAAACCAAGACATCCATGATTTTATCAGTTGGTTCATAGTAGTTGATGTTAGGCAGAAAACACAAAAGCCTTATCTATGGCCTGAGCCAAGTGCTTTGTGCATTCACAGTGTTAGCACAAGAGAGAGATTCACAACTTGTTGGAGGAACTGGGAGACTTTATGTTTAAAAAAAAAACCTTCTAGGTGGTGTTAAGGTAGAATGAGGTTGTGAAGGGCAAGAATAAGTGAGGAGGTTACACAATGTGAGTAGGATTGTTTTTTTTACTAGAAATATGGAGAGCATTGGAGGAGAGTATGTGAGAATCTGGTCTTTGTTCAGAATTCACCTCATCCAAAGACAAAACCAACGTTAAGATTCATGTGGCCTCTGAATACCTTTCTTATCCTACCTTCTATCTTTTCCTACAGTGTGGATAAGGATGTTGTGCCACCTAGGCATAGTGTGAGGGAGACTTATACAGCTGTCTGAGGAGATTCAGCTTTATCCTACAGTCAATGGGAAGGTGCTGAATAATTGGGAGTAAACTTTCTCATTGTCCTTGTCATCCTCTTTGCTCTTCTTCATTGCATGGAGATAGTTTCCTGAGAGAGGACCACAAGAAATCCATTGTGCAATATATCTATTTCTATGCTATTGATTTACCGAGTAGGTTGACTCTAGAGAAAGATGCAGAGAATACGCCACTTTGATGGCAAGTGACTGTACCTCAGTCACATTCCTTTCTGTTATTTCACGTTTTGGTGCTCAATGAACATGATTTCTCAGAGGGAAATTATGATTTTGTGTAGGAAAAAATGATCATAAACACACATGTAAATTTGCTGCTCCACTGGTTACATTTGATAACTTCAAATCATTCAACTTCTCAATAGCCGTGATACAGGTCTTATTATTAAAATCTGTAAGTGTATGCTATGAGCCATAACATCTTTTCATGCTTTCACAAGGAAAAGATACAATTTGTTTCCTCTTCAATTTCCTAATTCTTCAGAATGTTTCTTGCTTTGCAAATTAGTTTAATGAAGATTTAGTATTCCAAAAACTGTGATTTCAATAGGACTTATTGTAGAGGACAATCTTCAGATTTGTCACTTGGATTACTAGTCTATTTATTTATTTATTGTTTATGATGTAAAGACTTGGTGTAATAGAGACAATAAGGACACAGTCATTTGGGGATGTGGCCAAGAGTGAATTCTGCCTAAAACCATAGATATAAAAGAGTATTGATCTTTCTTCATTGCCACTCATTTTCTTTTCTTTTAACTTATATAAGTTTAAAGTGATACACCTTTAACAGAAAAAGTGACAGAATATCAGAAAACATTACTACATAAATTAGAAATTGTAGCTAGCCCATAGTTCAAGTTTTGCAGGATGAGTTAGTTCTAGAGAATAAGTAGACAGGGGGTGGCTATATTTATAATAATGTACTGTGTATTTTAAATTTGATAAAACAGAAGATCTTAAATGTTCTCACTACGAAAGAAAAAGAGTTAAAGTGGGTATAATAGTAAAGAAAGAGACAAGCAGGGCGGTGGTGGCGCACGCCTTTAATCCCAGCACTTGGGAGGCAGAGACAGGCGGATCTCTGTGAGTTCGAGACCAGCCTGGTCTACAAGAGCTAGTTCCAGGACAGGCTCCAAAGCCACAGAGAAACCCTGTCTCGAAAAACCAAAAAAAAAAAAAAAGAAAGAAAGAGACAAAACTCTACTTATTTGTAGATATGATTCTATACATAAAATACCCTAAAGATTCTACTGGATAATTTCTACAACTGCTAAATACATTCAGAAAAGTAACAGGATATACAATTAATAAAAAAAAAGTCAGTAGCTTTTATACATGCTGAGAAAGCAATTAGGAAAAGAATCTCATTGATATTAATCTCAAAGAAATCTTGGAATAACTCTAATTAAGGAAGTGAAGAACTAGAGTAAAAAACAACTTTAAGACATGGAAGAAGTGTAAGAAGAGGGAAAGACCTCCCATACCTAAGAACTAGGATTGCTATTGTAAAAATGGCCATCCTACCAAAAGTATTCTACATAAGAACACAATTCTTACTAGCTTCTAATGCAATTTTTCACATAAATATAAAAAAAAATCTGAAATTTTATCTGGAAGCACAAAAAAATTTTCAGAATAACCAAAATAATTCTGAACAATCAAAGAATTGAAATGTTGGCTTCTCTGTAGAAAGTTGAAATCTGATTTTACTACTGAACTTGTTTTCCAAGATATACTAGAACTTCCATGTTTTTGGAGTTCTTTTCCCAGCCTATCTTTATACTTTTATAGATACAAGTGTGGAAAATCTTCACCTTAGAAAAGTGGATTTGCTTTTGAGGGAGGAGGTACATGGAACCAATCTTATGAGGAGATTAGATTTTCACCTGCTTAACATACATTAAATTTACCGTGTGTGTGTGTGTGTGTGTGTGTGTGTGTGTGTGTGTGTGTGTGTATGAACTGTTTAAAGGATTTGGTTCTTCCACTGTGTGTTCCATGGAACTGAGATTTTCAGACTTGATGGCAAGTACCTTTACCTATTGAATCATCTTGTTGTCTATTTGTTTTTTTTTAGTTACAGGTAAGTCAGACGTGAGCTGTACAGACAATTCCTGGACAAAGGAAATGGAAATTAAATCCCTGAGACTGGTAGTTTGAGCAGAAGGAGTTGAGGAAGAGCAAAAGGGTCTTAGAGTGAGTCAAGGGAGCATCGTAGAGAAGATGAATTAGATACAGAAGAAGGGACCATATTCTGCAGAGATTCCCCCAGGTTTGCTTTTTGTTTAGTGACTTGGACATGCATTAGTTCTGTACAAAGATGGGATACGGCTTGACTTGGGATTTAAAAGAATCATGTTGTTGTCAATTGAGAAGAGATCATAAGGTTAAAAAAATGGACATCCAGTTCATTGGGTAAGAGAAAATAGAAAAATCATGCAGCAGCATGATTGGTCAAAACAAAACAAACAAAAAGCCAACAGTTATCTAATGATAAACATATTTTGAACACAGGACAATCAACAATTACTGCCAAATTTGATTTAGGTGCAAGATAAAGGGGAGCACCAAGGATAACTTGGAGGCTTTTGTGAAGAGCCCCTGGACTTTCAGTGTCACCATTTACTAATCTGGAAAAGATTTTTGAAGACAGAGGCCTGGAGGGGAAGCTCAGATGTACAATTGGTAGTACTGGATGAAGAAGTAAGAATGTAGATTCTCACTTTCTTTTGTTTTCTCAGTAAAATATAAAGCAATAGATCATTGTTACAAAAGTCAAGAAGTGCTGGAGACTTGAAGAGAGAACAAAATGTAAGAAATAATTGCCTAAGAGTCAGTGATAAAATATACTAATGTGATTGGTGGACATTACTCAACTACCTAGAATTTATTCTTCCTAAATTTAAGGGGAAATCAGCCCTCTTAGGCAAGAGTGGATATAAAGTAGAGTTTGTATCAGAGCCCATCAAATTCAAACCGAATAGAGACAGGATAAAGTGAACATAAGGAACTGAGAGAGCTTAAAATCTGTGACTGAAGCCTTGATAGATGGGATGGGGTTCAGTTGCTAGAGGCAGTCCTGGAGGGAGAAAGCCAGTAAAGACAAGCCCTTTGGCCAACCAGATGATTAGGATGTGTGCTCAGGTTTTACTCATTCCTATCATCAGTTGTTAGTCACTGATGGTGGGCTTCAGAAAATAGCCCCCTAGTAAAGCATATATGGGCCACCTTTCGTGGAACTGAAGGGAAACTAGCTGGACATGGAAAGGGAGATAAGCACCTAGGGACAGTAAGAGATAGAACTGCCACCACATGAATACTGGTGATGGCTGGCTTCTTCTGTGATCATGTTTAGAAGTGAAAGATCTTGTTGCTATGGAATCCTCATTAGATTATGAATATCATCCCTTAATCTGTACACATCACAAACTTGAAAGGTATTTTTCTGAAGCACTGACTCATAGCTTTGCTTACAGTGTAAAATCACACAGCAAGCTTGTATGTACCCTTTATCCAGGCTTCACCTCAAAGTAGTTAAATCAGAGGGGTTTTGTGTAAGGCCTAGGCATTGGTTTTCTATTAAAACTCATTGATTTCAAGGTTATGAAAGCATGTCTTTAATATTACTGTCTTGCAAACGGAAGGCTAATATAATCAGTTCCTAAGAGTACCCCAAGAAGCTCTCTAGACCCTCCTGGGTCCACAAAGTAAGATCAGTGTCTGAGCCCTTGGCTGCCATATCACCTGGGTACTCTAATTGCCCTATCCTTTACGTTGTTCAGGAGAAAGCCTCTAGGACCATTCTGCTATTGTTTTGGGTCCATAATATAGATAAAACAGGACAAATTATATTTCATGTAAATGTGAATATTCATCTAAAATTTTATACAGTTGCCACTTGTTGAGTCTTCTTTGTTTCAAGTGGGTGAAGTCAGAGAAGCCTGGGATGTTTTTGATCAGGCGTCAACACCACTTAGAGAGGAGGCAGTGTTTCAGACACAGTGCCTTATACCAAACTGGCGTCCCTTTCCTTTCTTGAGTCCACTGATAATTTTATCAAGAGTCCTGAGCCTGTGTTGTAATCATGGATTACGGTTTGGAACTTTGTATTCTGTTTTCCTTGTTAATCCAGGTAAAGGAGATTATCAAAGCTGAGCTAGGCACTTCTCCATTACTGTGATAAGGCACCATGACTAAGGCAATTTAAGGAAGAAAGAGTTTAATTTAGTTTATGGGTCCAGAGGCATAAACTTTCGTCATGGCAGAGAGGCTTGGCAGCAAGTGGAGGGTATGCAATAATACCAGGAAGTTGCAAACTCACGTCTTGACCCAGACAGAGCAGAGAGATCAAACTACAAGTAAGGTCAGACTCTAAGCTCTCAAAGCCCTCCCCCAAATGACACACTTTCTTCAGTAAGGTTATACCTTGTAGAACTCCAGAAACATTGCCACCAATGCAGGGCCAGACATTCAAATCTGAGCCTATGGTGGGTATTCATATTCAAACAAATAAAGGAGCCTTTATGTTTGAAACCAAGTTGAGGGATTTGTGTAAGAAATCAAAACTACATAAAAGCAAACAAATATTAAATATAACACAGTATTCCACTTGGAGAAGTGAGAGAAAAAATAGGAAAACTGAGTTAATGAGTTCTTATATTTCGGTTGTGAAAAGGAAAAGGGGAAAATAAAAGTATCTATGTACAGTTTTTGAGGAAAACATTAGAACATCGCCACTACTGGTTCATAAATGTGTCCCTTTTCTAAAGCTATTTTGCCCATAGCTGGTTTGTTCTAAGGAGGCTATGTGCTATATATCACTAGTGATGGTATATAGAAAACAAAAATGCTCATTTTCACTAAAATAACCATAGGCAGTTGGAAAATAGCCTATCACATGCTTTGATGAAGAGTCTTCAAGATGTGATTTAGATAGTTTGTTAGTACAAGGCAAGGATATGGACAGAAGCACAGGGCATTAAAAAATCAAGAGTAAGACTACAGATAGGATTGGGAACACTGAATCGCACCCAAAGAGTATAGTCATTAATAATTATAACACTTTACTCTGAAAGGTTCTAAATTTCTAAAGGACCTCAAATGAGACAACTAACAAATATTAAAATCGTTAGGGTAGTCACCAGTCTGATTACAGGAGAAGGTCCGTTCATGCACCCTCTCCTCTACTGCTAGGAGTCTTTGCTGCAGTTATCCTTGTGAATTCTTGGTTGTTTTCTTGTCGCCAGGTTTCTCCCTAACTCCACAATGGCTCCTTCTATCAAGATATCTCTTTCATTGCTCTCCTCAGTTCCTCCCCAAGTTGACCATCCTGTTCCCCAATGTTCTTATACCCCTTTCCTCCCCGCAAGTCCCAGCTTACCCAGAAGATCTTATTTATTTCCCCTTCTTAGGGCAATCCGTGCATTTCTTTTAGGGTCCTCCTTGCTACCTAGCTCTTCTGGGACTGGGTTGTAGCCCAGTTATCCTTTGCTTTACATCTAATATCTACTTATGACTGAGTACATACTGTGTTTGTCTTTCTGGGTTTGGGTTACTTTACTCAGGATGATTTTTTTTCTAGTTCCATCCACTTGCCTGAAAATTTTATGATGTCATTGCTTTTTAGCACTGAGTAATCCATTGTGTAAATGTACCAAATTTTCTTTATCCATTCTTCCATTCAGGGGCATCTAGGTTATTTCCAAGTTCTGGCTATTATGAACAGTGCTGCTATGAAACTAGCTGAGCAAATGTCCTAGTGGTATGATTGAACATCCTTTGGGTATATGTTCAAAGATCTCTGGGTATTGAGGTAGATGGATTCCCAGTTTTCTGAGAAACCACCATACTGATTTCCAAAGTGGCAGTGAAAGTTTGCACTCCCACCAGCAGTGGAGGAGTGTTCTTCTTACTCCACATCCTCTGTAACATAATCTGCCCTCAGTACTTTTGATCATAGCCATTCTGACAGGTGTAAGATGTTATCTCAGAGTCATTTTGATTTGCATTTCCCTGATGACTAAGGATGTTGAGCAATTCCTTAAATGACTTTCAGCCATTTGAGATTCTTCTGTTGAGAATTTCTGTTTAAATCTGTATCCCATTTTTTAACTGGATTGTTTGGTATTTTGATAACTAGTTTCTTGAGTTCTTTAAGTATTTTGGATATAGCCCTCTGACAGATGTGGGATTGATCAAGATCTTTTCCCATTCTGTAGGATGCTGTCTTGTCTTATATACTGTGTCCTTTGCCTTACAGAACTTTTCTTCTCGTCTTGAATTAGAATTCCATCTCTGCTATCTATTAAATTCTCTGAAGTTAATTTGATCTTTCTTTTCTCTGTTTAATCTTCTGGAGCTGCCCTAGAGATCCTGTATATATCTTTGCCTTGACTACACATCCCTAGACTGAAGACTAGCATGGGAGTTGCCACAAGCTCCACCTTGAGAGTTTTCTCCTGAGGTTCTTCTTTAGATAGATATTCAGCTGCCAATTCTTGACAAGCTAGATTTGTCAAATAAGAATCAATCACTTTGCTCTTATGAGAATCTTTCTGCTTTATTTTTTATCTTGATGAATGCATAGTTGCCCACACCAAAACCTTAGGTGTGGTTTTTATCTCTCTGTTTCTCCAAATAAGATTGACTATTCATAGTGCCACTTCTTAAACATCTCTTGGCTTTCTTATCTCTGCCCTGTTGTCACTACCTTGGTCCCAGCCACACTGTCTCACCTAGATTTTTTTGTATCAGTGTTACTTTCTGTAATTCATTTTTCATAGTGTAGAAGAACAATCTTTCTAAATCTACAAATACACATTTTTCTGTCAGAAATTTGTCAATACTGTTACATAATAAACATTCCTGGATTATAAAACAGTTATAGTCTGACCCCATTTGCCTTTCACACAGTCCTTGTCCTCATACTCAAGCCTTGGAATTCTTTGATTCTTTGTATATTACAATACTTCCCCTTATTCCTGGACCATCTTGTTTCACTGTACTATCTTTAAAGAATACCCATCCCTTGCCTTACCACTTGATCTTCCACATTTATAACTTAATTTAATTTTGTTCATCTCAGGAGCCTTTTATTAACACCACATTCAGGCCAGGGTATTTTCCAAAACTCTCCTACTGTCCTCTCCTAGTGCCTTCTACTTGTTCCTCTGATGCTTCTTGTTGCATCTTTTTTATGGATAGTTCTTTCAAGGTAGAGACTATCTGTCTTGATATTCTCCTTTTAGCTTGTACCCAAAGAATCTCTCAACTTTAATCAGAGAAGCTTCTCTTTGCAGTACATTGTGATTGACATAGACACTTTCAATTAGCCAAGGTGCAAAGGATGAGAGGCTGCAAAATGCTCAGCCAGGAAAGGAACATCTACATAGCCCTCTTTCCTCTCAAGGTTTAGGGATCACTGGTGACAAAGGGGCCAAAACCAACAAGCAAACAGATAAAGAAGCAAAACAGAACCAGAGTTGATGACTACAAGAAAACAGTGTCTACCACACACAGCAGGACAGTTACACATATATAACAGCATAAAATAGATCTGT
This sequence comes from Dicrostonyx torquatus, assembly GCA_028555095.1. Classification (NCBI taxonomy): domain Eukaryota; kingdom Metazoa; phylum Chordata; class Mammalia; order Rodentia; family Cricetidae; genus Dicrostonyx; species Dicrostonyx torquatus. The sequence goes on along the minus strand of JAQHUG010000009.1, from coordinate 6,947,422 downwards.
ACAAAGTCAAGGCAGGCCAAATTTTAGTACAGAGTGGGTATATGGGCATGAAGTCCCACTGGTAGTGGAGAAACTATTGGTAATGGATAGTTTCTGGAAGAAGAAAAGTCCATTTTCTTCTGGTAAGTTGATCATGTGCCAGTGAAATGCCACATATCCAAGAACTTTTGGGCATCACAAATTGCACTTGATGGATTAAAGAAAAAACAAGACACAAAGTTTGGTGTGCAGGGAATGGGTGAAAATGGAAGGAGTTAGTGGAAGGAGCACATATGATCAAAATGTGTATTAACTTCTCAAAGAACTGATTATATGTATACATGGTAGACCTCTGATTATCTTTAAGTTTATTCTCTAACTCAGTACAGAAACAAGGCAATATAGGTGTTTTAAAAAAAATATCTAGGTAAATGGTTCTAAATGGAGTGACTTGATCATTGCCATGTGTGTCAGTCAGTGCAAGTGGCAAATCTAGTGTGTGGAGGCCAGGAATGTTCTTTAAATTCCCCCAGTGCACAAGGCTGCTTTCCAATAGATGAATCACATAGTAAGTGATATATATCAATGCAAATTTTGAGAAATCCTGACCTAGATGAAATAGAAATACTGTGGGATAATATTCTTGTATCCTGTAAAGACTTGTCACTCATATTAGTTTACAATGTGTTTACATGTATACATGAGGTTGGAAGAGAAAAGAAAATAAAGTCCTTAAAAAAATAGAGTAGTTGGTTGTGGTGGCACATGCCTTTAATACTAGCACTTGGAAATCAGAGGCAGGCAGATCTCTGTGAGTTTGAGGTGAACCTGGTCTACAGAGTGAGTTCCAGGACAGCCAAAGGTACACAGAGAAATCCTGTCTCAAAAACCTAAACATTAAAAAATAGAAATAAAAAAGACAAAGAAAAAAGCCACATAAAGATGAAAAATACACAGAAAGTCTGGATACTATATGTTATTGTGTTGCCATTGTTTGACTGCTAAGGAAGAAACAACAGCTGCTAAAAGACATTTGATTATAACTGCTGCTGGGTTGGTTCAACATGTATTTTGAATATGTCTTGAATTCAAAATTTAAGTCAAAGGGTATGTTACTTTTAGAGACAGCATTTATTTTTATTTCTACAGGAAATGTGAGACTGTGGATTTATTCTGGGTTAAGAAAAATAAAGTTTGATTGAGGAAGATCCCCTGAAAATCTCCAATGGGAATGGATGGCCCAGAGATCCAACACTTCAGAGCACTTCTGTTGTGGTTTCTTCTGAGCTCTGCATCCAGAACAGCTTTAAGGCTGCTGGCTGAGATGATCCAGCTTCACAGAATACTCCAGACAGGACTTGACCATAATCCTAAAATTTTTTGAGTCCCCACAAGTT
>JAQHUG010000009.1:6910987-6941374 GCA_028555095.1 Dicrostonyx torquatus | reverse complement strand
TTTTGCTTGCATGAATGCATGCACACCCCCATGCATGTCTCATGACAGTAGACCAGAAGAGGTCATTGGCTCTTCTGAAGCTGGAGTAGCAGATGCTTGGAAGCTGCCAAGTGAGTTCTAGGAACTGAAACCAGGTCTTCTTCAAGAGCATCAAATGCTCTTACTGTTGAGCTGTCTTTCTAGCTCAGGAAACCTTTTCAAATATACAATTGAATAATTCTTTGCAAATATGGTTTCTTTATTCAAATAGACTAGCAATAATGTCTTTACTAATGAGTTTTTTTTCCCTGAATATACTATTGCTGTATTCTGAGCCATGTTCCTCAGAATGCCTTTTCATATATGGTGATGATTTCTTTTCCATTGATGTTGGCAACACTGTTGATAACAATTTTACATGTAATAGGCCAATACAAAAGGAGATATGAAATCTGCAAACACAGCATTTCTTTTACAGTGCAATAACACAGTAGTATATGGGTGTGAAAGGTACAAATTATAATATAGGAAAATGTGTAAATGTCACAAGGATGGTCCCAAGGGGATCATACTTTACTGAATGATCAGAAGTGGCTTCCTGAAAAAAGCTGAACTATAGCCAGCACTGATGGGTAGTGGAAAATAGTGGTGGAGAAGGCAGCAATATAAGTCAGATTGCCTGGGTTCAAATCTGGGTCCTTTTATTTACTAATTGTAGGACCTTGTATAAATCTCTTGATTTCTCTGGTTTTCGAGTGTCTCTAATTAAAAAAAAATATGAGGCTAATAATGTTTGTTTTGGATCTTAAATAATATCTGCAAATGACCTGTCATAACATAATCACCCATTAGATGTCACAATAGCTCTCCATGTTATCTCGTGGAGAGAGATGATGGATGAGAGTGTAAGATAAGGAGATGCTGATTTAGAGAAATATTTGGGGGAAGATCAAAAAACAAAATTTGCCTTAACTGGTAGCAATGCTTAGCATGTACAAGGCCCTATGGTTGATCTTCAGTGCTCTACACACACACACACACACACACACACACACACACACACACACACACACACGCACACACACACGCACACAATCTAAAATCAAGTGAGTCCTGTAGACTTTCCCATCATTTGCAAGAAAAGTTACATTCAAGATGAGGCAACACATGGAATACGCACATTTTGTTCTGATGCTCTATCAGGCCTTAAGAAGGAGAATGGATTTGACAACAAGGAACAAGGGAAAGTTTCAGACCGTATTTACTCTACCAGGGCAGAAAGTTTAGCCATGAGATCCACTTTGGGGTGGTAAAATGCCAATGGAATCCCAGAGATAAGGGGAAGCTCACTGTTCTCCTTACATTGGTATGCATGCAGTATTGTGCACTGTGACCGAAAGCTGTCACTAAAGCTTTTCTTTAGAGAGAACACAGGAGTCATCTGTTTATATTATAGCAGTTGAGTGAGTTCTGAGCAGAAAAATGAACCACTGTAAATGACATGGAATAAAAAACTTCGTCAAAATATTTTTCTGCTTTCAGTATAGCAGCTAGTTTTGTGTGTGTGTGTGTGTGTGTGTGTATGTATGTGTATCCATTTTCATAATTGTATTATTGGAACACTATAGATTGAACAATTAAAATAGCATAATTGGTAAAAAATTATGAATTTACAAAGTATTTGGAAATTGTAAGGACATTGAAAAGATGTAATATTTATTCAAGATAATCTATGGAATAGCTTCAAAGACCAGTGAAAATCTCTAATAATAAACCATAGCCTACTTCCTCCTTGATCTTCTTCACTCCACCACTCAACATGAGAAAGTTTCCCTCTGAGCAGGTGTGGCTATAAAAATTGAGTTTCCCTTTCCCTTCTCCAGTTCTGAGCTGGGATGAGGAGATGACTATCTGTCAACATTCTTATCTTGCTCACGTGCTCTGTATAGAGGCCAAATTCCATGCAATGTGCCTAAGAGATAAGAGGTTGTCTTTCTTCATTGGCTACACACTTTTAGGGTGGAGAGTACACTAAGGTTGGCAGGTAGAAGAGAAAAACCAAGATCTCCAAAGGTTACTGTGCCACCCAGAGAGCCCTGTTCCTAAAGACTAGAGACACAGGAACTGTTCTGCAGCTGGTTCTGAAACAATGGCTTACTAACTTTACTGAGGAGGAGAGTTTGACTGTAAAAACATAAAATTATCATACTTTAAATACTTGAATTTATTGAGAACAGAGAATAGGAGAATTCAGGGTGATAATATAATCCTGAAAAAAAATTGAAGCTTCAGTGGTAAACAGTGTAGAAGAGACCCGTGACTCCAAAAATTGCAAGTTGAACTGTAGGCAGAAGTCAGCCTTCCAGAGAGAACCAGGCAAGTGCACAGCTCAAACAGGCCCTTTTGGGATGCGTTAGAGCTTCATGTTCTGAGATGAGAGGTCTTATGGAAGTAGCTCAGTGAAGCTAATAAATCAAGCAAAGATGCACAAGGCACACAAAAAGACACACATATACATACACATAAACACACACACAAAGACACCACGTATATACAAACTCTGGGTAAGGGGATGGTTTTTATGCAGAGGTATGAGAATATATTATTTTAAAGTTCATTTAGAAAAAAAACTTGAGCTCAGTAAAGCAATAGGAAAACATAATCTATTCAAAGAGTAAGGAAGACCTGGCAAGAGAAACTGTCCATGGGGATGACCCAGCTGTTAGACTTAGCAAAGATGTCAATGCATCTTAGAAGAAAAAATAAATCTCTTTGGGGAAAAAGCAAGTGATTTCAGACAGTAATTTATAACCAATCCCCTCAAACAAAACAAAACCAGAAAGCAAAAGCAAATGTCACTATAAAAATATACATATTACAACTGTGTTCAAAATGCTAAAAGAAGACATGTTGAAAGAAATAAAAAAAAATGACAGTGTCTCCCCAAATAAAAAGACTCAGTTGGGAAATAGGTATAAGATACTGGAGCAACTGGGCATGGTGACATGTAATCCAGAACCTGGAAGACTGAAACAGAAGGACCATGAATTCAAGGCTAGTGATGGTTACAAGGGAAACTCTCTCAGAAAGATGAATAATAACTTGTGAAGGCCAAGAAATGCAGGTTCATTCACCACTGTCTCATGGTCAGAGAGTTTGAGAGACTAATGGGTATAATTGTACCTTCTAATTTAGGAGGTGGCTGCCTGGTCCCTTTTGAAGTTAAGATAGCTTGGTGCCATCCAGACAGGTGGTCAGGATATGCAAACGTACTTCTGCTCTTTTTGTGTTTTTTTTTTTTTTAAACTATGAAATTACCTGGGGAAGGGCTGTCTTTCAGGTATGTGACTCAGTGTATGTGATTTGGGCATCTAGCTACCTTGACAACAGAATTCTGATGATGGGATGTCTCAGAATTGTCTGTGTGAGTTAATCTTATGTATCATGCTAATGAAGCCTTTTGTTACCTTCTCCTCGAGTTTACCTTGAGTATAAATGGTGTAGGAGGTCCTTCTGTCTATGTGTTGCTTTAATTGGTTAATAAAGGAACTGCTTTGGACCTATAGCAGAGCTGTAGGGGAACAGAGCTAGGTGAGAAAAACTAAACGGAGTGCTGGGAGGAAGAAAGCAGAGTCAGAGGGAGACATCATGGAGCTGCTGGAGATAGATTGAAACTTTGCTGGTAGGCCACAACCTCATGGTGATATACAGATTACTAGAAATGTATTAAACTAAGATGTAAGAGTTAGCTAATAAGAAGTTAAAGCTAATGGACCAAGCAGTGTTTTAATTAATATAGTTTCTGTATGGTTATTTCGGTTATAGACAGCCTGGACGAATAAGCGGACCCTCTTCCCACATAAAAAAACTGTGGAAAAATAAATGTGGGTGATTTCACGTTCAGAGTGATTCCTGAAATACCCTCCTGATAATGTCTTATGTTTTCTGTTTTATTATTTTTATGCATCTTCATATTCCTTCATATGATTTCTCCAGTTCCCATGCCCCTACTCTGGTAAGAGATGATTTTGTTGAGACCGATCCTAACGATAACTGCAATAGAAAATTGGCATGTAGACTCAGCAATATATTCAAATTGAAAGTCAAAAGAGTCAGAAAATGTTAATCAAGGATTTACACAAGCCAAAGCCCAAGACCCACAAAGGTAAAGAAAAATAAGAGGAAATGACCACAGCATCTGGGAAAATGTGAGATATCTCTTAAGACAGAAACATTTACCTAATCTGAGAGGAAAGGGAAGAGATAGGAAATGACTAGTAAAATATTATAAGAATATTGTCTGAAAACTCTCCCAATTTTGATGATGCATATTGAACTCACATTTAGATGCTGTGGGATGATCCTCCCATATGCTGTGAATATGTATTGCTCTCCTTGGTTAAATAATAAAACTGATTTGACCTGTAGCCAGAATGAGTAAAGCTATGCAGGGAAGCCAAACAGGATACAGGGAGAAGGAAGGGTAGAATCAAGAGAGATGCAAGCCCAAGAAGCAACACCAACAAACTAGTAAAGCCATAGCCACGTGGCAACACATAGATTAATAGAAATTGGTTAATTTAAATGTAAAAGCTAGTCAGTGATAATCTTGAGCTATCGGTGAAACATTCTATAATTAAGATTAAGCCTCTGAGTCATTATTTAAGAGCAGCTGTGGGATGGAGCAGGGCAGAGAACCCTCCCTTTACAATTTCTATCTAGCATAAGATGTAAAGCAAATAGATCCACTTACATAAATGTGATAGTAAAAATGTGGGTGATAAAGATGAAGAGCAAGAAAAAGCAATTCATCACATCTTAATGACCACAGTGAGGTGGACACTTTCCTTTAGCAGACATGATGGTATCCAGAAGGCACCATATTCAAAATGTAGAAATATTAGGAAGTATGGATTGGAAAAACCGTGTTTGAAAAGTGATTGCAAAATAAAGATATTACCAAAAAAGCAGTAACTGGGAGAATTTATGAATAGAAGAAAAGGACCCAAAAGAAGTTCTTTAGTCTTGGGAAGGTAGGGGAGACTGGGAGGAGTGATGGAAAGGGAGGCTGTGGTTGGAATATACTGTATGAGAGAAGAATAAATGAAAAAAGGAAAAAATGTAAAAAATGTTTCAAACAGCACTGTAGTAAGAGTCAAGCGGGCCTCATCCCACCGCCCGGCTAGCTTAACCCCCGAAATAACCACACAGAAATTGTATTAATTTAAACACTGCCTGGACCATTATATCTAGCCTCTTCTTGGTCAACTCTCACATCCTGATCTAACCCATTTCCACCAATCAGTGTATCACCATGAGGTCATGGCTTATCAAGAAAGATTCTAACCAGTGTCTGTCTCAGGCAGAAGAAACATGACATCTGCCATACTGTCCTTCTCACCAGCATCCAGTTCTGTCTTTCCTGCCTATCTAAGTTCTGCCCTATCAAAAGGCCAAGGCAGTTTCTTTATTCAACCAATGAAAGCAACACAGTCAGAAGGACCTCCTACACCACAGCACTTCAAACATAGTCATCTCCACCCCTAAGAACTAAGGAAATACCATTATATAATTATGAAAATGTAACATGTACATTTTGGGTCTTTTTTCTAGTAAATTGATTTAAAAGACATTATGCAATCCAGTATGTTCAAGCTTATTATTGAAGCTGTCATTGGACACTACAAAATAATAATGGCATAAAGGATTTATATATGAATGAATCCACATTCGAGTAAGGGAATGTGGCAAGGTGGCAGCAAAAACCCACAGGAACTGATTAGTGGAGCAAGAAATGGTAAATGGGTATTAATAGAAGTAGCACCTCTTGTTCTCTCTCTCTCTCTCCCTGTTCATGTGTCTGTACTTTATATACACACATGATTATTTTAATGATACATATGCATTATTTAGCTTGGTTTTTTTTTTGCTCTAGCCTGCTCAAAAGAACAGGGCTACATTGACAGCCTTGTATGTTTATGTTAAGCACCAAAGAAACTAATAAGAAAACTCAAAAATATCAGGAGACCCATTAAAATAATAAAAATATTACACTGCAGCAGTCACTTAATGACAAAAGAAGCATTAAAGTTAGACTCGATACAAGACACCCAGAAAGCAAAGCAAAACAAATGAACAACAATAAAATTAACAGCAAGCCTCAGACATAAACCTAATAATTCATTTTTTAAATTTAATTTATTGATTGATTCTTTATTGAGTGTCACATCATGCATCCCAATTCTGCTCACCTTCCTGATCCCCTATATCCTTCCCTCAACCCTGTAGTGCCCCCTCCACAAAAGAATACAAAACAAAACAAGCAAGCAAACAAAGCAAGAACAACCCAAAACAAAACAAAACCACCAACAGAAACAACACCAACAAAACAAAACAAAGCAAAAAACAACAAAACTGTGCTTTTCTTTCTTTTCCGCCTCTCCAACACCTCTATTTGTCCTGGTGGTATGGAGGCATCACTGTTTCACAAAGTTCACCCTTCATCCCATCAGCTCTACTAGCAAATGTTGGTTGCAATGAGTCACTAATCTGGTTAAGGCCTCTGGTTTCTGGTCCACTGTCATCATTGCATCCTCACTGAACTCATCATTCCAAGTTGTTGTCATTCCAAGTCTTGGAGATCCTGCAGGTATTGTTCCATAGAACCAGTAACTTCATGAGCTTCAGCAGGTCCTAGATGGGGTGGATGCTGGGGTGGGCCAACCTGTGGCCAGGCTGTGGGCCTAGGTGGTAGCTGAGCTCCTCAATTCATGCTACTGGGGCTACCACCTCAGCTGAGGGGGTGGAGTCACCTCCTTTAAGTCCATGCCCTCAGGGTAGGTTCACCCTTGCCTGTGATGAGGGGTGGGGCCTTCTCTCCTGAGCGGGGTGGGGGCAACTCTCTTGCTGCAATGTCCAGAGAGAGACAAGGCCAGCTTTCCTAGGACCAATGAACGGCAGGACTGACTCATCAGGACCCTCTGACTTCATCCCACATGGTTCCTAAGGCCTCCTGAGGTGATGTGGGCCACAGACATCAACACAGACCCAGACATAGCCCTTGGTAGCACCTTGGTCCCAGACATCCTGGTTCTGTGTAGAAGCAATGGCCACTTAGATAAGGATGATTCTGGCGCTCGATACCACCAAGGCCTCCCTGGGCTTCTATGTGACCTTTGGTGGCAATATGGGACTTGGACTTCAACATAGCCCCAGACATAGTCCTTGGCAGCACCTGGGGCTGGATGCCCCCACTGCCCCAGATGGCAGTGCAAGCCGCTCAGATCAGCACAGGCCCCAACTGACATGGCCCTCAACCGCAGTTCTGGCCTGGATGTCACCATGACATTGAGTAGTAGCACAGGCAACACAGATACACATGTATTCTGGCCCTGGAGCACCAACACGAACTCAGGCGGTTGATCTGACCCTGGGCATCCTCATGGCCCTGAGTAAACCTAATGATTCTTGTCCCTTATTAAAAGGGAATGGAGGAAGCAGTCCCATCAGGTGACAGAGTGTCAAGCTGAATAAAAGCAAAGTGAAATCCAGCTATGGAAACACAGATTCAGAGTTGCAAATAAGTTGAGTGGTTGAGTGGAGAACTGCGGCATGAGAGCCGCCTCCATCAGAAAGCTGTGGTGCTGCACTTGTTGACTTCAGAGCTAAACTGAACTCAGAAGTAGGCATTTGGTTTTATTGTAAAGAATCATTTTGGAGGGGTAAGATGGCAATCCACTAGGAAATGCAGCAGTGACATATGCATGGCTAAGAAATTCACAAATCCATGAAACAAAACCTAACAGAATGGAGGAAGAGAAAATTCTACAATTATAGTAGAAACTTCGGTATTCTGCTCTTGATAATAGATGAAGCAGCAGACAGCTATAGGATTCTTCTCCCTCAATTATCAGAAAAAAATGAAAAGCTCACAAATATGTGGGAATGAAACAACACATTCCAAACCTGGAATTGGTCAGAGAAGAAATCAAACAAAGTTAGAAAACATTTTGAGATTAATAAATATGAAGGATACAATCACACTTATTGGATATAACTAAGAAGTGTTCCGTGTGAAATAGCTGTGGAGCCTGGGTCAGAAAACAAAGATCTCAGATTAATAATCTGTCACTGGGAAAAGAAGAATAAGCTAAAGTTAAATCTAACAGAAAAAAAAGAGAAAAAAATACAACAAAACCTAAGCAGGCAATAGAGAATTTGGTTCTTCAAATGACATAAGCTTTTAATCCTAGCACTTGGGGTTGGGGACAGAGGCAAGTGGATCTCTATGAATTCCCCGCTCTACAGAGTGAGGGCCCAGACAGTCAAGGCTACACAGAGAAATCCTGTCTTTAAAAAGAAAAAAAATGATGACTAATCATGAGAATACTCAAATTACCAAAGTCAGGAAGGAACAGGAGACATCACTGTTGACTGTATGGAGAGAACTATTCTGAGGTGCTATCATAAGTAACTGTATGTTAACACAATAGAGCATTTAAGAAACGAACACATTATAAGGAAGCCTTTCATACAATATCTGATTCATAAGGAAAATCTGAACAAACTCATAGCAAGAAAAAATACGAAATTACTGATTTACAACTTCTAAAAAGACCAAATCCAGATGATGTCACTGGTAAATTCAATCAAACATTTAACAGGTAATTTATATCAATTCTTCTTAAATAATTCTAAAATATTAATAAAAGGAAACTGCTAAATTAATTGAAGTCAATATTATCCTTGGATCAAAGGTATAGACTAGTATCAAGCTTTAGACTAGTATCTCAAATGTTTTGGTGAGAATTGTTTTTAAAATCATGTTGTAGGTAGCACATTTATAACAGGTAGCAAGTCATAACACACCTAACTCATGCTCTACATTTTCAGGCTCTCCTCGAAACTGTCTTGGGCCCCTTGGCTACTGTTAGAGCTGGCATGGCACAAACTGAGGTCTTCAGAGGCTGGATATGCATAGAGGATGGGAGATGGGAATCCCTACAACTCTGGATGAGCTTATTGAGTCGCTGGATCTACCATCTGAGACTTCTCAATATGCAAGAATGATAAAAGTCATTTAAAATCTATCTCCCTTTGAGTTCTCCATTACTTACAGCTGACAGTGTTCCATTCATCAGTACCCAGTCCTTAGTCAGAGAGGCAGAACTGACGTTAGTCATCTGCACATGGATGTACTCATTTCAGTGACTTAGACTGGGAATGAGTACTCTGTTCCAACTCCCAAGAATAAATTACTTGCTGCTAGCATTTCAACCATCAATCACACCCAATGGCAGATAGGTTCAGAAAAGTCCTTTCTTCATCAGAATCCTCCACTTCAAACAGCTGAAGAGCTGACTGATTCCAAGCCTATTATTTTTCTCTTCTAAAATATCATCAAATGTGAAGCTGATGTTGCTGAGGCCTATGAGTGACACAACACTGAGAACTGTGTTGTAAAAAGGAGGTGTGGGTTGTGTTCCCGGCACCCGGCTCCCAGCCCCGAGTTGCCGGCCTGCTCAGATGCCAGTTGCTTGTACCCAAAATAACCACAAGAAAGCTGTATTCATTTAAACTCTGCCTGGCCCATTATCATTAGTGGGAGAATCATGGCGTCTCTCTCACTTCCTTTTTCTCTCACCGCCTTCCGTTCTGTCTATTCCGCCCACCTAAGGGCTGTGTCCTATCTTACAGGCCAGGCATTCTCTTTATTTTTATTTTTTATTTTTTAGTTTTTCGAGACAGGGTTTCTCTGTGGCTTTGAAGCCTGCGCTGGAACTATCTCTTGTAGACCAAGCTGGTCTTGAACTCACAAATATCTGCCTGCCTCTGCCTCCTGAGTGCTGGGATTAAAGGTATGTGCCACTACTGCCCGGTTTAGGCATTCTCTTTATTAAGCAATGAAAGCACACAAAATAGAGAAGAACCCTCCTACACCAGAACTGTAGCAGTGGGATGGGGTGAGGATGATGAATGCATCCAGTTCTACCTTACTTGGCAGAACCTTAAGTGCAACTTAAATGTCATTGCTTAAAACTCAAACTCCCTTAAGTTGTCTGGGAAATTTGGGAGATAAGTAGCTGCATCTCTATCTTCCCTTATCTTTTATCCATTCTATATACAACCAGCGTTAGAGAAAAAAACTATTTTTTAAAGTGCACCTGAACTGAGCATGCACAACCATTATTCTTTGTCACTGTCATCTAAACAATACTGTGAGAAGCATTTACATAGTCTTTATATTTATAATGATTTGTCTAAAGTGATGTTAAGTAACTGGAGAACACATGTAGGTTATATAAATTTGCATAGCATTTTATGTGTTATCAGTAAAGAGACTTGAATATCAATAGAATTTGCTCTCTTTTAATTGGTCCTGAAAACAATCTACCATGGCTACCAAGTAATGAATGTATTTCTACAATAGCATTATGTATTTTATAGATAAAAAATTAAAACACTTTATTCATTTTTGTGACTCAGACTTACTAGTCACTAAGAATTAACAGGTTGTTAAACACTTTATTTTCTACTTGTTTATTACTAGTACACAGAAACAAAATTGTTTCATACATTTTTATTGAAAATAGATTTTTCATATGATATATTCTGTTTACCATTTTCCCTTCACCAATTGCTCCTAGATTCCCCCTCTATGAACTAGAAATAAACAGGTAGGAAATAAAAATTTAAACAAATACTATTTAAAGTAAAACCAAACAGAATGTAATACAGAATTCTGGATTATATAATGGGGACAAAAGTTATAGGAAAAATAGATGGAATCCAAATAAATCCTATAGTTCATCAGAGTTTACAAATATTAATTTTGTAATGATTACAGAGGTATCATGATACTGTAAGATACTAGGATAGGCTGAGTGAAAAAGAGTTCCAGGACCTTTGTGTCTGTCTTTCTATCTCTCTGTAAATCTGTATTATTTCAAAATAAAAGCATAATATATGTCTGTCTGTCTCTCTCTAGAGAGAGAGATGCTTCTTTTCAGATTATGTCATCTGATTCCTTTTGCAAACAGTCATGTTTGGTAAAGCCTCATAGACACAACACTTTCCAGGTAGTATTCATTCTACGCTTTAAGATACCTGGTTTAATTAGTTACTACTATTGGAAACTTTCTGAAGACTGAAACACAGAGATATTTCACTTAATAAAATTTAAGCAAAGCCTCTCATTTAGTAGATACCAGCCAGTAGGATGGTTGGAATAGAGGAAGGGGTGCTCAGTAACCTGGAATTTAGATCAGAGAGATATTTTCACTTGTAAGAAATGTAAAATAAAATTTGAATTTTCCAGTTTCCTCTCCCTCCCCTCCTCCCATTCTCCCACCTTCCTTACCCCCACCTTACCCCCATCCACTCCTCAGAGAGGATGAGGCCTCTCATGGGGGAGTCAACAAAGTTTGTCATATTACTTGAGGCAGGACCAAGGTTTTACCCCCAGATCTAGGCTGAGCAAGGTATCCTTTCACAGGGAATGGGCTCCAAAAAGCCAATTCAAGCACTAGCGGTAAATACTGGTACCACTGCCAGTGGCCCCACAGACTGCCCAAGCCACACAACGGTCATCCACATTGAGAGTGCCTAGTTCGGTCCTATGCAGGTTCCCTTGCTGTCAGTCCAGAGTCAGTGAGCTCCCACTATCTTCAGTCAATTGTTTTTGTGGGTTTTGCCATTATGGTCTTAACCTCTTTGCTCAAATTATCACTCCTTCCTCTCTCCAACTGGGCTCTATGAGCTCGGCACAGTGTGCAGCTGTGGATCTCTGTATCTGCCTCCATCAGTTACTGGATGAAGGTTATACGATGACAATTAAAATAGTCATCAATCTGATTACAAGGGAAGGACATTTAAAGCATCCTCTCCACTACTGCTTAGATTCTTAGCTGGGATCATCCTTGTGGATTCCTGGGAATTTCCCTCATGTCAGGTTTCTCGCTAACCCAAAAATGGTTTCCTCTATCCAGATATCTATTTCCTTGCTCTCCCTTTTGGATCTTCCCCAACATGACCTTCCCGATCCCTCCTGTACTCCTCCACCTTTTATTTGTATTTTAAATTCAACAAACTTAATAGGTATTTGTTGCTTAATGCGCTGCCTGAATCCAGGTGGAAAGAGTCACAGGTAACAGAGAATCGTTGAGGTTACTGTGGGACATTGAAGAAAGATGTTGTAACATTGTCTAGAAGAGGGAGGGAATGTTTCATCAACCATAAAACAATTGACGAAGGGCTTGAATGATGAGCCAAGAAGATAAAAGCATGTAGCAATGAGTGAAAAGATTCCAAGAGAGAAATGAGAGCTTCAGGAGAGATGTGCCTCCCTTTACCTCTGGACAACTGCTTTCATCATCTTGGTGGACGTTTTATTCCATCTCAAGTCCTCAAGTTCTTTATTCTGCAATTGCCAGAGAACTTCCTAGTTCTAATGCCAATGTAATATTCATTCCAGAATTTCCAAAGTACTCCCCGCAGAAATAATCATGAGTCATGGTATTTGAAAGAGTGTTCCACTTTTTCCGACTTCTGGGGACTCCTAAGGGTGTGAGAGCCAGGAGAGGCATCTACCTTTTTATCACTGTATCTCTGTCTTCATTTGTTGGCTGAATCGGTTTTTAAGTGCTACAATTATATCAAAGCTAAAAGCAGTTTAACTTTGTGGACCCAGTAGATTTTCACCTTCCCTGTTTGGTGCCTGAGTTGCCTTTGGGAATTACTTTTCAGCATTAATCTGAGTTTTTTTTAGCAAGAGGATGATGTCTTTCCAGGTTCTACTCCTTCACATTCTAAGGCAGAAATGGAAGGTTTTACATATAGGTTTTCTTTTCCTTTTTTAGAAAAAAAGAAATATATTTACTTCTGACAGACACATTTTTACCATATCAATTTTTCAATAGTTCTTAAGAATTATACAAAGTAACGAGTATTATTATAGCATTTTTATATATGTTTAACATTTGTTTGCTCTCCTTTGCTACAGACAAAAATGAAAGTAGCTCTTGACCCCATTGGAATTATAGCTCAAAAACAGGGACGTTTGTCTGGTTGAAAACCAGCAAGTGAACCCTTCCTTTACCTACCTTTATCTATAGAGATGCTAATCTGTGTATTAGTTCTCATGTTAGCGATTAAATTCTTCTACATTAAGAAGTTGAAAAGCCTCCAAAGTCACATGGTCTTAGGAAAATCTATCTAGTAAAATTAGTCTGAAAACAGTGTAGATCCAAGGTCACAGAAAGATAGACTTTCTATTTGTGTATGTCATTGTAAATTTTACCTCAAATTTAAAGAACTATTGACAAATATTGAAGTCTAGTTTATGGCTTACATGCTGAGTAGTTTGGGGACAAAGTGTAATGGCCCTACAACTTCTTTGAAATGCACAATATGTATAGACTTATGAATGGACAGAGGAATAGATAAATGCGTAGATTTACAACAGAATATAACAAAATATCAGTTGTAGAAGGTAAGTGTTAACTTTCTGAGCATTTCTTGTAGTGTTTTTAAAAACATTCTGTAAGTTTGCAAATACTTATAATGAAATTCTGTAGTAAAAGGCTTTTGGTCTAGTCATAAAAATATAGATGCAGGGCCAGCTTATACATGTAATGAGATGTTTAGCCAGGTAACTTGGCTAAGACTCCATTTTCTCATCTGTAAAATGGGCACAAGAACACATTAATTTTATTTGGATATTTGAAGACTGAATAAATTAGTATTATGCGATCTTCTTAACTGTAGGATAATGTAAAAATTTATTAGTTAAAATTTTAGAAAATTATTTTTTGTATGAAGTCACTGATGGCAAAGTAGATTGAACTGACTTTTCTTAGACATCAGATTCTGAGGAATAGAGGATTTATTAGTACCTGATGACAGGTCCACGTGTCTGAGGGAATTAATCAGCTTCTTCCTAACCCAGGCAGATTTTATTTTCTTCTAAGAGGCGGTAAGATTCATACTGACACAAATGAGCTACATTTCATTTCTATCTTCAGCATGTCCTACTTTAAAAGCTTGATCTGCCCCCAGGCTTGTGATACAGAACAAGTACTCTCTGTTCCCCCACAAAATGTCTGGTGCCCGCTCGTCCAAAACAATCTAGTGACAAGGGATTTTTACAAAGACAGTGTCTTTCCTTATTTCTCTTCTTCCCTCCCCCTTCCTCCTTCCCTTCATCTGCCCTCCCCTCTTCCCTCCTACCTTCCTCTACTCTCTATCTTTCTCTCTCTGACAGATTCTCACAGTCGGGCTGGTTCTGAATCTCAGATCTCCATCTCCTATGTGCCAGGTTATAGGTGTGGGCTACCACACCCATTTGAAGAAGATTCTTATTAGTCACCATGTTCTCCCACAATGGTTGTAGCATGATAGTAGGCTGTAAACATTGACAGTTGCAATAAATTCTATGTATCACACAGAAGAGATACTTTTTTTTATTCAGTTCTAATGAAGCAAGAACGTTTACTGTTCCTGCAGAGGATCTGAATTTGATGCCAGTGTGTCAGGTTCCAGAGGATCTGATGCTCTCTTTTACACTCCACATTCACTCATTCACACCCCCCACACCTCTCTCCACACACACAGAGGAGGCAGGAATTGAATATAAAGTGGATAAAATGAAAGAGGAAACATCATGAATGATACCTAAGTTTTTGATCACAAAAAGGATAGAGTTTTTTAATTGAGAAGAGAAGGCCACAACCAGAACAGACTTGAGCAACGGAGAGAGGAGTATCAGGAACACAGTTGCTTATAAGTTAAGTTTAAGAACCTTTTGGTCACCTAAGGACAGAGATTAAATAGGGTGTCAAGTGTGTGTGTGTGTGTGTGTGTGTGTGTGTGTGTGTGTGTGTGTGTGTGTGCCTAATAACTGTTTGCAAATACCTGTTTGGAGATCCTGTTGGGAAGCTCTGCTGATCATAAGTTGCAGTCTACTCTGGTTTGACAGCTCTTTCCAAGTTCAGCAATGCGGAGGACTTTATTCCCCAAGCAGAAGCTTCCTGATCCCTAACTAACCTTAACTGGAGGATATCTCTAGGCCTGGGTGCCCGACTTATCTCAAGGATGACCCTTAACATAGCTCCTGCAAATGCTTTTCCCCTGCTCCCCACATGATAATTAGGTTAATGCTCTAGCCATTTTGATAGGGCCGTGTTTCCAATGATACAGTTATATGAAAGGAGCACGACACACTTAATACAAATTAGGGTTTATCCTCATGCTTCTCAGTCCTACATATTTCCTAGAGTGTGGAATAAAGTTGTGTTGCCTTACTGAAGTCATCTCTCCAGAGGGTTATCACCATCATATTCAGTGATATCTGATCCTGGTTCCCCAGTTCGGCTCCCTCCACCCACATGGAGCAGTGACCCACGATCCCCGAGGAAGAATGAGACCCACAGATACATACTATAGGTATAGTGAGGAGGCGTGGTCAGACCATCATGAAAGTTAGAGAGCACTATGAAGAGCCAATGATGTAACTGGAAAAATAGAAAGGATGCAAGGGTTGAGCCTTGGGTTGCCATTATTTACAGGTCAGAGATATGAGCAAGAAACAAGAACAGACACTGGAAAGGAATAGTGCCTGACAAAGGAGGAAAATCAGGAACGGGAATGTCTTAAGGAAGAAGTATAACAGTCATTTGTTCATTACTTTTTGCAAACCTGAAGTTGAGTATTTACAAAGAGATTTATTTCACTGACAGTCTTGGAGGCTGAGCCTCCAAGCAGCTGAGTGCTGGCTCTGACAAGGTTTCTCTTGACTCTGTTACTTTGTGGAAAAGAATAAGAGATCACTTACAGACAAAGAGATTTACTTAGGGACTGGATTCCCTCTTGTAATTTCCTCTCATGAGAGCTAACTCAGGCTCTCATAAGAACTTCATTATTTCCATGGGCAGTCTCTGTTATCCAATCATGTTTCACTAGGCTTAGCTTTTGAAAGTCCTTTCACCCATACTGAGTACCAAGGCTTTAACATGTGAATTCGCGGAAGAAACACTCAGTCACTATTCAGACAATAGTAAGGGGAAGCGAATATTTGCGACAATACTTCTGGTAAGTCAAACAATACGAAGATTGCTAAGTTTCCACTGGATGAGGAATTCAGAGTTTATGTCTGAAATTTAAAGAGCTCCTACTATACCAGACATTGTCAAGTACACTCCTATGATAGCAGTAAAGGGGAAAGTGTTGATGGCTAAGTTTAATAGATAAT
Organism: Dicrostonyx torquatus; assembly: GCA_028555095.1. Lineage (NCBI taxonomy): Eukaryota > Metazoa > Chordata > Mammalia > Rodentia > Cricetidae > Dicrostonyx > Dicrostonyx torquatus. The sequence continues at coordinate 6,925,149 of JAQHUG010000009.1, read as the reverse complement.
ATTGGGCATCACTATAGATAGAAAGAAAAATTAATTTACTAAGGATGTCTTAGTGGTGTAAAGAGACAATCACAAGAATTCTAACTTGTGCATTCCTGGACCAGATGTTAATACAACAACCCAGAAATGTGAAGATGAACAGACCATTTATTGCCTTCCCAGGTTCATTTTGATTTTGTGTGGAATCTCGATTTTGTGTGGAAGGTATTTGAGTTGCAGTATTAGGGTTTTGTAGCTGAGTACAAAACTCTAGTTTAAAAGATAAGCACATGAAACTTCATACCAAACAAAATAAAACTGAACAAAATAAGGCAAATGTTTGTTTACAACCTGAGGAAAGGCAGGCATCGTGGCCAAAACTGGAGAGTAATGGGTGTTCAAAACAAACTCCTCAAAACGTAAGTGTAAGTACAGAAAATGGTTATGAAGCCATGACTTCTCTATGCATTTTTAAAGAAATAGAATGCCAACATGTCCATTCCCTGTTGCTGATCTGTAAAACTTCACTACATTTAAAACAACCACCACTGGGAAACCAGCCATTCGGCAGAGCTCAGATGGGACACAGAATCAATTGAAACAGACAGGCTCCCAGGAGAGTGGAGCCACCATGAAGCTTGCTCAGTTACATGGTGGGCACGTTAGTGAGGCATCTCGGCTAAGAACATACACAGCACAGACAATTTCTTCTTATATTTGGGCTTTACCTTCTCTACTTGAGTTCCTGATAAGAATGCTATCTAAGTTCTAAGAGATACTATTCTCTTAAGCCTGGGTTCACTCTTGAAGACTTCTTGAGCTGAGTCTCACAAGTCCCAGTTGCCTCTTAGTCATTCTGTATTAGCTATGTAAGCCATTAGGCCAAATCTAGATTCCAGGAGAACAGCATGATATTCTATCTCTCAATGGGAAGTGTCATAAAAAATCCACACTCACCGTTCACTTACTGTGCCAACTACTATTTGCAAATACCAGTCCTTTTTAGAAAAGATTGCATACTGCGAGCTTCTGAAAGTGACTGCCATTCTAAAGTACCAGGCAACTTAGCTCTAGGGCTCCCTATATGCTTAACTCTGTGTCCACATGACTCAAGGTCATGAAGGCATTTATGTTCTTTAACTCAGAATTGTTTAGAGCGAAGCATAGAGTTGAGTAGTTCACTGCCTTGATGTGTCTGTGGTTGGACAGTGTTGTATAGACAAAACCCTAATGCATGAGTGTGGAGTGTCTTGTGAAAAAGACCTCACATTTTTATTAGGAACCAAATAGGAAGGACAGATCCACCCATAATACCTACAATCCATACTAACACTATCCTTTAATGTTGGATGCCATGGGCCTTTTTGCAATGGGGAATGAAACTCACTCCTAATACTGGTCTGTGTTTAGAGAGGCAGTGTAAATTAAGGACCAAAACCTTGTGATCGAGGATTGAGCAAACCCTATTTCCAAACTTTGTTTTGGTTATCATAAGCTGGCGACTTTGATTAAGCTTTTTGTTTCCTCACTGCTGAAGCCAGTCAAGGAGAGCACAGTGAGACAGTGGCTGTAAGTAAGACACTGAGAGGGCCCGGGGCTTTGAAAGAGCTCAGTGCATGCTGGGGAGTATTATAATTATTATTTTCGTGGTTAATTTAGACACTTTCAACTACAGAGTGGTGTGCAGTAGGAAGGACAGCAGAGTGTTGCTGGATTCTGTGCTTACAGTGGAAGCACAGTCCTTTCAGTGAATGAACGACTCCTGGCACATTTTTTTTTCTAGCTGTTTATGACCTTAAGAAGTCACTTATGCTCTTAGCACCTGAATTTTCTTATCTATACAAAAATGAAAATAAAGATCAGTTTAGCAATATTGCTATGAGAACCAAGTGAGGCAAATTATATCAAATGACTGACACCAAGCAGTGACTGAAGATTTATTTGTTAGCTTTACCATCGGTGTTGTCCTGATCTACATGACGAGATCTTCAAACTGCATTCCAGCCTGATTTCTCACTTTACAGTCACAACAAAGAGAGTGGCTCTTTATTTCTTTGTGATTCTATGGCAATCCCTATTCCATCCCCATCTCACCTTTCTTCAGTTGAAATTTATTTCTTTAAAACAATCTTTTTGCACTTTATATACCAATCCCAGTTCCCAGTCTCTCCCCTTTTCCTGCCCCCACTCTTTCCCCCACCCCACCCACCCATCCACTCCCCAGAGAGAGAGGGTAAGGCTTCTCATGGGGAGTCTACAAAGTCTAGCACATCGCTTTGAGGCAGGACCAAGGCCCTCACCACTATATCTAGATTGAGCAAGGTATCCCTCCACAGAGAATGGACTCTAAAAAGCCAGTTCAACTAGGGGTAAATCCTGGTCGCACTGCCAGTGGCCCCACAGTCTGCTGCAGCCATACAACTGTCATCCACATTCAGAGTACCTAATTTGGTTTATGCTGGTTACCACGCTGTTAGTTCAGAGTCGGTGAGCTCCCTCTCACCTTTTTAAAAAATATATATTTTTCCTATTTTTTTCTGTAGATTTTCAATGTTGGGTTCTAAATGTCTCCATAGATTTTTTTTCATTTAATTTTGTGAATTGTAAACATTTTCCTGGCCTATAATATGCTTTTTGATGTTTTTATAGTGTTGTTATATATATTTTATAGTGTTGTTTTATATATATAATTATAGTTTTATCATGCAAAAGAAATGTTTGATTTTTTATGCTGATAAATTTTTTAACTCTCCTTTTGTGGATCTTGAATATTTTTTTGTCTGTTTTGTTTTTCGAGTCAGGGTCTCATTATGTTGCTCTGGGTATCTTGGAACTAGCTCTGTAGACCATGCTGGCACTGAACTGACAGAGATCCTCCTGCTTCTGCTTCCTGAGTACTGGGATTAAAGGCATGCACCACTACTGCCCAGCTTGGATCTTGAATTTTATGCTATAATTATGATAGCTTTCTCTATGTAAATACTATATTTAAAATATATGTTATCCTCTATTTTATGTATTAATTTTATAATCTGTATATTCTTTTGTTCATATAAAAGGCTCTAATTATTTCATGTAAAACACAGTACTAGTTATCCCTCATTATTTTCTCCTTTTAAATAATGTTTTTCTATTTATTTTCCCTTATTATTTTTTTATATTTTTTAAAGTTATTTTTCTGGCTGAAAAGATATTATATTCACATGAAATTTATAGAAGACAATAGACAAAATTGGAAAATTTTCATCCTTTCAAATATATGTATATATATTTTAAAGATTTATTTATCTTTATTTTATGTGTATGAGTGTTTTGTTTCTATGTATGTAAGTGAATAGCACATGTGCACTGTGCCTGTGAAGGTCAGAAGAGGGTGCCAGATTTCCTGAAGACGGAGTTATGAGGCATTGTGAGCCACCATGTGGGTGCTAAGACTTGAACCCTGGTCGCCTGAAAGAAAAGTAAGTGTTCTTCTCCATTGAGCCTTCTCTACAGTCCATCCCTTCATTTATACTAAGAATTTTAAGTTTTCACTGTCTTTTATGATGCTGTGTAAAGTTTTAAGTTGTTAAAAATTGCTGATATTGTCATGGTTTTGTTCTATGAAAATCCATGGAAATGATATGGTATTTTATTTATTTGATTTCTCCTTTGCTAAATTCAGTGCAAAAGGTTTGTGTATGTCACTTAACAGCATAATCCAGTCTTCTGTGGTGACGAGATTACAATTATCTAAATCTCAAGCATGGTCTACATAGCTCAGTGCTTATGCATTTTTTCCTAAGATGGTGGTCCCTCTGATCCCTCCAATAACTTTTATACTGTGACTGTCCAGTTCCTTCAGTTAGAAAGCACAGTCTATTAATCTTCCCTTTGCTTCTGGGTTGGAGTCCTTCTCTCTAATTTCTGACAGGTTCCTTATTGCCATCTGAGATTAGTTGCCTGGTATCCTTGTCTTTCAATAGCCCCTGGAATGGTCTACAACACTAGTTGCAGAGTCAGAGATATCTCTAGTCTGCTCCTTCAAACTCTCTAACAACTTATCATCCAATTACAAAGCTACCCCTACATTCACAGGTCTGGTAATAATTATGGACAACATTTTTTGCAACAGATTTCCACCTTGATAAGGTTTTAATCATTAAAACAAAATGTCTGAAATAAGATAATTTTAACAAGATAAAAAATGTTAATGTAACAGTACAGGATGTTCAAAGGTATAATGCCAGTATTGGCTCAGGTGTGATGAGGATCTTGTGATATATGACATCTTAATGGTGGGAATATATGGGAAAGGAAGGAATCACATCACCAGAGAGGAAGCTGGAGTGAGGCTGGTCTCCCCAAATCCCTTTTGAGGTCATGAGTACAGCTAACCCAAGGATCTTACATTAAGTCTAACTTCTCAGAGACTCTATGTCACTTATCTCTGTTCTCAGAGTTAGTCTTGTCACAAGTATTTGCCTGCATTAAGTCTATGCCATGAGATTTTCATAAAGGATGAGATTAAGAATGAAGAACAGTTTATATTCAAGAACAAACTTTTGAAGCAATGAATTATCCAAGCTTTGAAAGGATAATATTGACCACTTTCAGTCATCTTAATGGTGAGACTTGGTAACAAAGAGAAGCCAAAGGCAAAATTGGAAAACTCTGCAACTGTCCAGGAAAGAGTTCATAAAATTTAAGGGTATCGAAAGCCAAACAAGCTTTACACGGATATGCTCGTGGGGAGGCAGGGTCAGTTGTCTTGGACAATAGCATTCCAGCAAACATGACAACACGGGAGCCATGTCAGAAGTGAGCAAAGAATGGGCTGAATCAGTGGTGAAAGCCTGTTTCGGTTCATCCCTGGGGCATATGGGGCTTAACCAGAAAAGAAAGGCAATAGGATTAAGGATCAGAAAAGCTCCAGAAAGAAACTCTAGACGTTTTCCATGTGGAAAAGTTCTGGCTCCTGTTGTGAGGTTGGGCTACTGAGCCTACATACTGGAATCTCAGAGTTCACACCAAGCTACACTGGAACAAAGTGGAGGACATTCCCAGTGTTCCCGCCTAACAGTGTTCCTTTTTTTGCTTGCTATGCTGGGAAATTATTTACCAATAGAATACTACAGAGTAGCCTGTGTGTGAAAGCTGTATGTCTGTGTGAGTACAAAGAAGCAGAAGAAAAGCTAAAGAGATCTTCATTGGAACTGGTAGGGTTTGAGGCACTGCCCTGAAAGACCTAAGTCCGACAAAGCGTTTGAAAGACCACTGGCCTCAAACATCTACAAGCTCTCATGGACTGTTTTTGCCAACAGGTCATGACATAGCTTGTTAAGAGGCCCATGAGGTAGAACTTTTGCCTGAGGATCATGATAATAAAGACAACTTTATTCATACTTTAGAAGAAAAAAATAGGTCCTTTTTACTTCATTCTGTTATGAACTAAGCAGAGTTTATTATTTCAGGGAAATATTTATTAAGACATAACTGAGTGCCTTAGTGAAAGCCAATTTCAACTTAGAAACATCTAAATATATCTTAGCAAACAGGATCTTCTCAGAAAGAGCTGTCAGGAAAGTCCACAGTAGTGACATTATGCACTTAAAGAAGCTTCCATGACTAAGTATCTTATGGACTTGTACAGTTACACTTATATGCAGGTGGGACCTTACTCTTAACAAAGGAATGTCTGTGCTGTCTATTTACTCTTTCCATTTCAAACACTAGAATATAGTTATGAAATCAAGATAAGTAAAGAAAAGAAAAACTTGTTTTGAAGGCATCTATGGTCAAATACCCAAGAATCAGAAAAGCCTAGGAAGTAAACAGTGTCTAGTGAAACAGGTACTTCATGGATAAGGGGCATCTTAGCGATGATCTGAGTGGAGCATGTGTAGTACCATGAGTTGCCCTTTCTCCTCATCCTGCTTCAGCCTGAGATTTCTGGTAGGTGCTTCCAAATTTCTTTGGGTAAAAGATGGATACACTTAGGGGGCCATACCATTTACCACACAAAGCCAGGCTCCTGAGTGCCCCTTGCATCTCCCAACTGGGCATGCAACTTTGATTCACAGTATGGAGGCCTGTCCCCAGCCAGACCTCTTTGTTCTAGGTGCTTGGCACAACCTAACATTTCCCTCAAGCAGAGGCCAGCTCACTAAGGTGACTGCACAAGGGGAGGATTACATGGGGTTCCACACACAGCTCTGCCAGTTCCCCCACAGTGAGATTGCCTATCTAGCTATTCAAGCTTGTCCTCGAGGCAGGTTAGCTCACCGTGTGACTCAGACCTGAAAGTCTTGGCAAGGTATGTGACATGCACAAATGCTTTTCTTCAAGAACCTCACAGATTTGAGACACGATTTTGAATAGTTTTTTGAGTTTCTCTTCCTTATTACATCCCCTTAAATATTTTACAAGAGCAGAGGCCCAAAAGAGGGAAAAATGAGAAGTGGAAATAACTGGGAAAGTCTGTTTTAAAGACTTTGCTTTGCTTTCAGTGTGCAGAACACTCTAAGCTACACTTCCAGACTTGGTTTTTAGAAAGGGATACTGGAGGGAGGGGGTCCGATTTCACAGAGAGACCCCAGTCTCTAATCAGGCTGTGGCTATGACAATACTCTGTTAAACACCAAAAAGATTTTTTTCAACCAGAAAGGCATTTCATATGCATCAGGGACAAACATTATCTACCCCACGATCTCAGCAAGATTTATTATCATTTCTCTCTCTCTCTCTCTCTCTCTCTCTCTCTCTCTCTCTCTCTCTCTCTCTTTTTCTGAAGCACTGTGAGTGTAGCAAGTTGCTTGGTAGCCCAGAGTTTGATCTTTTACAATCTTGTCCCCCAGAAATGCTTGATATGAAACGAAAAGTTTACAAACTCTTTATTTTAGAGAACCTAGGACCTTGTGACTCTGTCTGCGTCTTCTCTTGTCTAGAGATGAAATTCTCTTATAGCCACATCTAAGCTTTGTAGCAGCCACACATAAGAAATATTAGCTGATGTGCAGAGTCAACACAATAAAACAAGAGAAACATTGAGTAAGGACTACCTTAAATTATGTTACTAAGAAATATGAAAATATTTTGACCATGCAGATTAAGGATATAGGGATAGCTTCTTACCTGGGTTTCTTTTGGGATTCCATTTTTCACACAGTCAGTGCTTTGCCATTTGCTGTGCTGAGTCTTGGGGCTGTGGAAAGTTCCATTAGTAACAGTAGTACCTTTAGGATTGGCCATTGGTGGGAAGCCTTTGAGCCCAGTAGGTTCTCTTTCAGAGGTCTCCTGGAGCTTCAGTTTTCAAGTAGCTGAAGTGATGACATAAAACACTTTGGGGCTGAGCCCTTAAAGGAATCCTACCAGTCAGGCTTTTCCAGAAGAAGAACCACAGCCTATCTGTGGACAGGATCTTTAGTGGTTACCTTTTACTAGTCTACTCCAGTGGCATTGTGGATTCCATGGCAACAAACCTGCTCCTGAAACTACAAAGGAATTTGCCTTGTTAGCTGCTCTCTGAGGCAGAGGAAACTTGGAGACAGAAAATTCCAGGGGTAAACACAGAGGAGGCAGGCTGAGAGGTGGAGAGACTTTTAAAGATATACACAGCACACTCACAGAGTTCACAGTACAGAAAAGCTAGTTACAATTTTTCTCCTTATTGTATCCTTTCCCTTTGCATATAGTTATATTTTTTCACTGCTTATAAATAAAGTTTTTTTTTTAAATGCCAGAAAATACCATCCATGAGTGACTGCTAGGAACTGAAGGGGCAAGGTACTGGGAATTGTTATCTAATGGTTGCAGAGTTTTGTTTGGAGTGGAGGAGAAACTTGTTGTCATTGAACAAGAATGAGTATATATGCAATGTCACTGAACTGTGCAAGTAACATGATTCAAATGATCACTGTCCTGTCATTTCCCATGATAAATCTTAAAATCACAACAGCAACATTTATAACCCACATATAAACGTACACACCATACAACATATAAAATTGTGACATGATGAAGTGTCTTGGGCCATGAAAAAAAATTCAAGACAGACAAAAGTCAGTAAAAGGGAACATTCTAATTCTTAATGGTAATGCATCATTTTTTTTATCATATGATTTTAGAGGCTCCATTTACCTTCTCTATATCTTAGTTTTTCTGCCCATAAAGAGACAATGCATTAGTTGAATTAGCCTATGTAGGGTGGTAGAAATGACACCTGGCCTTGATTTTGCCCCTGATTCTTCTGTTGTGAGGCATATGATTACCATACGATTTTAGTTCACAAATACCTCAGGCTTACCCATTACCCCTTATTCTTTCAATACAACAGTCATAAGAGGTCTGTTTCTTCTTTTTATCATTAAAGGGAACTGTGGTTTATTGGGCAATAACAATAGTTTACAGCTGATTGAGTTTTTCCAAGCTTACCTTTGTGGTTTTCCTCTGTCGATATCAGAAAATCCTATTTTAAGCTAAAAGCCTTAGGAGTAACATTCTAGGCTATGGTGGCACGCTCCTGTGGTCCCGCTATTGGGAAGCTAGGGGTGGGATGATTGTTAGATCTAGGTGGTTTGGCGGTTTGGAATACGCAGTGAGTTCCAGGCTTGGCTGAGCTACTTATTGAGGTCCTCTCCTAACTTTTTTCTTTTTCTGTCTCCCTACCCCATCCCAGCATCTCACTCTGATCCTCTCCTGAATGTGTGAAACTGAACTTTCTGCTCTTGAGATGAGTCTTAGAAACTTAGTCTCCTTCCACAAAGCAAGGAATAAAACCTAAAAATATTTCCCGATGTTTACTGTTTTGAAGCTCACCATTAACTTTTCTGGCAAACTCTGTGTGGTAGTAGACTATAGGACTCTCTTTCAGGTGTCCTGTCCCATACTTGGTAGGAGATATGCTCTATTCAGAGACTAAGAGGAGATGGATTATATAGGTCTTGCTGTGCTTCTCAACTGAGTATAAAATGGATTACAGAAACCTTGGAATCCACCTTGGGTCTTTGAATCATTCATCCAAATGTCACCAGGTTCATATAAAGCTATAATTGAATACATTTGTTATATTTTCTTTTCTCTTTTTCTTTTTAATAAAATTTAAAATTACATTTTCTCCCCTTGTCCCAGGCCCTCCTGCTCCCCCATCACCCTTTCTCCCTCCTTCTGCTTCCCTAAGAGGGGGCAGGGTGCCCTGCCTGTGGGAAGCCCAAGGCCCTCTCCCCTCCATCCTGGCCCAAGAAGGTGTGCATCCATATAGACTAGGTTCCCAAAAAGCCAATACATGCAGAAGAGATAGGTCCCCGTGCCATTATCATTGGTTTCTCAGTCAGCCCCCATTGGCAGCCACATTCAGAGAGTCCGGTTTGGTCATATGCTCCTTCTTAACTTACCATGCTACTGTCTTTTAGTGTAGAGATGTCAGTCATGAATATTTATGAACAGAGAAGAGATTACCCCTCTTCCTGTCTTTACATGGAATCAAGACTTTTTGATACCAGGCACCTAAAAATGAAGTGCACTTATTGGGAAAATAGTACAAATGAGTGAACAAACAAGCAAACAGAACAAAAATAAGAAGAAATAATGTCTGATGCCAGAGCCTCATATACTGGGTGTAAACTCTTTTATTTAATGTTTGTTTCTCTCCAAAATGAAATGATTTCTAGAAGAGGTGATTGTAACGATTTCTAGATAGGTGATTGTGACCACGAATTTCATGCAAGTTTCCCCATTTTTCCTATCAGTGGACGAGTAAAATGATAACATTGAGTTAATTCTAAGCATGCCCAGCCCAGTGTGTTCCACCTCAGATTTGCATTTCATTTGCCCCAATCCTTGTCACCAGGGCAGAACGATCTTTTTACTGATCTCTTTCTCTGAGGCTGTTACAGAGGGTGTTGGGCACTAAATCTTTGCTGGCTTCTTTCCTACTAAATTTTGCACAATAGAGAGATAAAGAAGTAGGAGAAAGTACAGATTATTTTTGGCCTGATTGACTGCCTCATGTTATACCCAGAAAGATAATTTGAAGACAGTTTGTTATTTTGACTGAGTTCTATTGTTCTGTATAAAATTAATAATATTATTTTAATCTGAATTTTGGAGGTCTACTCTTGAGCTTTGAACTGGCCTGTGCCCATGCTGTGCCTATCATGACACTGCATCCTCAACCTCTAAAGCAACACTTTGAGTAAAGATTTTAAGATAAAACTAACAATTTAGAAGGCAGAAGATCTTTCTTCCTTTCCTCTTTCACATTTTTCTTATTTTCTTTTCTTTCTACTTTCCTTCTTTTCCTCTTTGTATTTTTTATTTTTTTCTATAAAAAGACAAAAGTCATATGTAAAGAAAACATCTCGAAAGCACATTAAGTTTCCCTCTATTCCCATCTTTCAGATTTGGTAACCATGTATAGGCCTTTAAGAGATTAACTGTCTGTGTGTCATGCATGTTTCTATGTGTTCATGTGTGTGCAAGTGCATGAGGAGGACAGAGGTCAATATCAGGTGTCTTCAATATCTTTCCACTTAGTTGGGTTTTTTTAAGATTATAATTATACCCTTTTTCTATTTTCCCTCCACACATCATTTCAAATATTTCTCCTTGTTTTCTTTCAAATTCCTGTCCTCTTTTTTCGCTAATTGTTGCACATGCATATATGTGTGTGTGTGTGTGTGTGTGTATGCACACATATTTCTAAATGCAACCATATCAGTTTGCATAATGTTGCTCATATGTATTTTTTTTCAGGGTTGGGCATTTCGTGTTGGAAAATCTATTGGTATGCTTCTTGGAGAAGACTAATTCTGCTCTGTGCATTCCTTAGTTATCCATAGTTCTCTGTACAAGGGTTAAATTTCATATTTCACTCTCCACTTTGGTGTTCTGTTGTAGTTTTTTGAGACAGAGTCTCTTATTGTACCTGAGCTTCAAGGATCCCTTCTCTACCTACCACTGTTGACTTTTTATGTAAATAATCAGCATTTTAATACAGCAAGCCCTTAGCTAACTGAGATACCCCCAACCCTCACTCTTAAGCTTTTTCTCTTTTAAGTGTCATGTTGCAATGCACATATATATATGTGCACATATATATATGCACTTAAATATAAATTGCATACACACACAGGCACATGTATATATATATATATATGGTTTGTCAAGACAGGATTTCTCTGTGTAGCTTTGGAGCCTGTCCTGAAACTTGCTATGTAGATCAGGCTGGCCCCAAACTCACAGAGATATAAATCTGTTGCTTACATGCAACTCAATTTTTATCTGTTTCCTAGGGCAATGATGACCTGAAAACTAAAGTTTCAACAGATTATGTGACTTCTCAAAGTCATTGGAATAATATGCAATAAAACTAGGTCATGAACCCAAAAATATTTGGGTTCAGGGTGAGAGATACCAGTCTCTGTACCATGATACTTCTCCTAATATAGACTTGAGTAACAGTAACCACCAAGGAATGAAATAACAAGGACTTTCAAGGTTTAATAGATTTCACTTGTGACCAGACAAAGAATACATACTTTGTTTTGCCTTTTTGATACAGTAATGTCTTGCAATCCATCAAATAGTTATGAAGAATTAAGGACATCTCAGTGTTGACTCATAAATCTATATAGAACTTAACTTTCCTAAAAGATTAAGTCTGAAAAAATTCTCAGAGTATAGATAATTTCATTTCCAAAACTGCCTCAACACAAATATTCAAGCACAAAAGCATATAAATGCCAACTATTTGTGATCAAATATCAAATCTGGAGTGATTAAGAAGTCATTAAGTTTGTCTGAGAATATAGAAAATAATCACATTAACTTGTCATTTATCAAGTGGAAATTGCAGCTTTTAATCAGCTTAGGTTTAGAGCTTCTAATCAAGATCAAGATAGATTTAATTTTCATATCTCTAGGTTTTGTGGACTACTGCGATTAGGAAGATTATATGCAATACACATTCATCGTCTCACAGTTCTACCCTGAAATACAACCTGGCTCCAACTGCAGGTTCCAACCACATCTCATTCAGATTCTCTTGGCTTGGTTGGAGTCCTTGAGAGACAGTTTATTGTGTGTCATCTGCTCTCTGTTTCTCTCTGTACCTGGACAGGCTATGTGACCATAATTGTTTTTTTCTGTGTAGTGTGGGCCTTGTGTACTGAGAATTTTGTGTTCATGGCATTTGAGTTTTGCCAAAAAACACAGGATTCATGAGTAAAACATCTTTGTTATCATTTTCTCTGTTCTGACGTGTGTTCGTGTAATGGCCAGTGGGGCTGCAGCCAGTTGCCCTCAGCAATAACTATATTTGTGAAACTGTTATCAGCTCACTTCCTTTCCTTGTTTACTAGCCCATTCTTTTTGAACACCTCCCAAGAAAATGCTTGAACCCAAATCTTTGTTTCAGAGACTATGTGCATGAACCTAAATGAGAATAAAAGTACACCAGATGATCCATCTGATGTGTTGATTCGAGGTCCAACTGGGTTTTTAGAATGGTAAGTGCTAGCATATCCTGAAGAGTAAGTGATCTGTATGATAGAAAGAATCAGAACCGACAACCAGGGAGCCTGTATGGGTCCGACCTAGGCCCTTTCTATATACGTGAAAGTCATGATAAATAGACAACTTGGTCTATTTGTGGGACTCTTAACAATGGGAGCAGGTACTGTCCCTAATGCTTTGACTGCCACTTGGGAACCTATTCCTCATACTGGGTTGTTTTGCTTTGCCTGAATACAAAGGGAGGTGCTTAGTTTTACTGCAAATTGATATGCCATGCTTTGTTGATACTCATGGGATGTCTGTCCCTTTCTGAAGAGAAATAGAGGAGGAGCCAATGGGAGGAGGGGAGTGAGGAAAAACTGCAGTCAGGATGTAAAATAAATAAGTAAATATTTTTAAAAACGCGTTTTATGAGTTAGAAATTCTATACATTTTTTTGAATAAATTCTCAGGGAACTTTTGGAAACAGGAAGTTCTATTTACGTCTCTCATAAACTGTGGGCTCAACTTACATAGAAAGTGTCTACAATTTGAGTTGAAGTTGAACATCATTCATCAGTCATCGTATAGAAACCTACAATTGGAATGAGGTATAGGTCCTGAAATATTTTTCAGAGCAGGTTTTGTATGTAGAAACTAATGAATTGTCTTTTCCTAATATTTGCCTAGTTAGAATCTGTTTCTATTCCTGGTTAGCAGTGGATGGTAAATAAAAATGAAAAGCTCATCACTCCCATCAGGAACAGATGTATTTCATCTGCATGTAGGTGGAGCTCAATGGTCAAAGATCAACATCCCAACAAGACTTTACTTCCTTTTGTAAACTCCGGGAGAATCTGTTTTCCTGGGCTTTTCACTTCAGAGGCCGTTCATATCCTTCAGCACTGCTCCTTTCTCTCACCTTCACACCAGCAATGCCACATATTTCACTTTTCTTTCAGTGACAAATTTCTGACTGACATTACCGGAAATGTTGACTGCTTTGAGAAAGCCTGAAGTGTGTAATTATATGACTAATCTATTATGATGACAGATTTATCAATCAAGTTCCCATTTTAGGAAATAAAATATAAATTAAAATTATTTATAGTGTGTGTCATGATGGGTCTTGTAACATAAACATATTCATACACTGTAGAATGGCTTAGACAAAATATTTGACATATATTATCTTCATTATAACTACAATCATCTTCATTGTGTGTGGGGACAACACTTAACAGCTAATCTTTTAGTAATTTACGGGTCATTTATACATTGTTTCTAACTATAGCATCATGTTGAATTAGATATATCAAAAACTCTAATCTAACTGATTTTTTGTGTGCATTTGATTAACACTTTTTAAAACTTACTTTTGTCACTTAAGGCAAAATACTCACAAGATCAAGTTATTGGGGTATGGAAAAATGAGGGACCAGTTACTCTTCTGATCACGTTACTATTTCTATTAAGTAACAAAAGGTTTCTTTAGTCTATTCATCCTCATTAGGGATGTTTGAAAATGTCTAGTTTTATATTTACTTATTTAATATTGTTTGGTGATTTCCATGGGACGCCCTTGAAAAACAATTTAATTAAACGGAGCCCAGTGCTTGCACAGGAAGTCTCATCCAAGTGTAAGAATAAGAAAGTTGAGACTCTGTATCCTCATTACTACAAGTCCACATTAGGATTACCTCATAGATTCC
>JAQHUG010000009.1:6854052-6865856 GCA_028555095.1 Dicrostonyx torquatus | reverse complement strand
TATTCTTCTGGCATTAAATTCTTCCATCTTCGAGATTCACATATTTTTTTTTCTTTTTATAGTACTCTAAAACTCTCTCAAGTTCAATTCCTCTACCATGCCTTTAAACCCTTATATTCTGTCCTTCTGTGGTTCAATATTTTGGTGAAAGTTTCCACTGAGCTCTTAATTTGACACTGAAATTTTCTTTTCCAGTACTCCAGTTATTTTCTTTAGCTTTTTTATCTTTTTTATTGAATTCTATTTTCATAGCCTATATAGACTTTCTTATTTCCCTCAGCTATTTCTATTTTCTTTAAATTCATGAGTTTATTCATGCCTTCTCTCTCCTTTGGACATTTTTTTTTATTTAATTCATTCTCATAAGGTCCATTATTATGGGATGGTAATTTGTAGAGAAGTCATGTTGCCTTAGTGTTTCTTCCTTTCCATTGTGACTTGTACAGATTGTTGAATTTTCATTTAAGTCAGATTTATTTCCAGTGGAAGCATTTTTAACATTCACAAAAGGACTATGATGAACTAGGGGTTGAAGTGTCTTTGTTCTCCATCAGACTTGTATTCAGGGTGCTGTGCTTAGTCCTCAGTATTCCTGACTGAGTAGAATATTATCTTCAGAAGTGATCATTATTTGCACAGAGATTATTTAAAATTAGAAATTGGAACAGGGTAAGGATAGGGCTCCGGAATCATATGTGCCTCTGTTTATGGTCTACTTACTGAGCACCAGCAAGTTCTTGTAGAAAGTTACTGGAGCCATTCTGAGTTCAGCGTTTTCTCCTTTATAAAGCAAGGCTAGCACTGCTTCATTGTCTTGTGATAATTAGAAGAAAGTTCCTGAACACGTTTTCCACTTTATAGTACACATAGCTCACAAGTTACATTCTTTTTACTAGGTGACAATGTAAAACTTAAAAGATATTAAACAATTTGGCCAAAGTTAAATTCCCATCTGTTAAACAGATCTACAAACTCCATGTGGTCGGCCCTACCTTGCCATGAGGAAGCACACACCATCTCTATGCTCTAACCCCTTCCCAGGTTATGAAAGAGGACCTGGGAGACATGGGATGTTTATAGGAATATGGACATGAGGTTGGAGAAGTAAGCACTCGTCACAGTCGTGCTTTCTCATACACAGCGGCAACCAATGCAGATATCAGAGAACTGCTTATGAAGACGCTAAAAGGGAAGTCAGTTCATTCCCAGACACACAACTCTAAAATACAGAGCTTGCTCATCTGTCCAGAGACTAATCAAAGAAGGGTGGAAAAGGAAGGCATGTAGTCCAAGTACAAAGACAATGGGGGAGGTATTTGCAAACTGTGTTTAGAATGCAGAGTTTCTTGTGGTGGCATGGCCCATGCTAAGAAGAAGCTAGTTTGTCTTATCTTGTGATTAGCTCCTGGAGATAGCTGTCATCAGCCCTGAAAAGCTCCCAGGATGCAGTTTCTTCAGGTTCTACATATGACCACAATGGTCTTAAGGTCATTGGAATTTTTCTTATTCAGAAAATAAATAAAATAGAATGAAACAAATGAAAAGCGAAACTAAACAAAATGAAACAAAACAAAACCTGTTTCAGTGCCCAGAAATCTTAGCGATGACTAAGCTTAGGCTGACATCTTGTGGCCTGGCATGAACAGGCTTTCCATTAAAAATTCTCCATGTGGATGATGGGTGAGTAGAATTTTGGCCTAAGAACACAGCATGTAAATGAGTACAATTAACTTTCGTTTCATATTTTGGGAAGATTATTTAATTGTATATTAAGTGTACAAGAAAGATAATATTTAATTGCAAGAACTATGGCTTTAATTTTGACTAATAGAATTTTTAGGTTTTGTGATGTATGTCATAAGTTTAGCTCAGCCTAGATAACCTAAAAAAATTAGTAAACATAATAAATTCTTTTCTATCATTAGAGGCAACTTCTCCTTTACTATTCAGTAATATAATCTGAGCCCTCTGGAAGTTGAAAGGTACTTTTGAGAATCAAGAGGAATTCAGGAATGTCCCTTAATTAGTCACCAATCATCGGGATTGTTTTGCTCTACTCAGACAGAAATCATGGGTAGACAAGAACTCTTTAAATGACACTGTGCTTTACTGGTTTTCATTTCCCTCAACACTGACCGTTGCCAGTGGCAACAGCAATTGGCTGTTAGAGGACAGTACCCATGCAAGCTCCAGGTACGGGGATCCTTGGTCCTGGGCAGCTATCAGTGTTAAGGCATGCAACCTAGGTCTGGGACCCTCACCCTGAAGGCTTGAGGGTTCTCTGGAACGTCTGTGGAGACCCCAGCCTGCTGGCGTCATTCCCTAATTCTCTCCAGTTTTTACCAACTCTCTGCTCTTCTGTCTCTGCGTCTATTTCCCTTATTCTTTTTGCCTTGGCTGCTCTTAGACTGTTCAGTTGTCAGGAGCTGCCTCCCAGATTGCTTGCCTCAGGATACATTCCTTTATCTAGATGAAAGGAAATTCAGACCTAGGCACTGTGGCCAGGATCAACATGTAGGCTTTTTTTTCCCACTGTTGTCAAGGTCTCACAGCTTTTACAGTAGTCAAGTAGCCCTGCCAAGGCTTTTCTCTGGGAAGGCTGCCCAGGGCTCAGGATCCAGGAGCTAATCACAAATGGAGCTGTTGGGAAGCCCTGCACCTGGTATCAGAAACAGCACACTACCTGTGGACTGACACATAGATACCCTGAGACTTCAAAGTCTGAGCTAAGAAACACATTGTTGGTCTGCTTAGAGTCCCCGGTGTTAAGCAGCCAGTACCAGGAGGTTGCCTGAGACCCGTGGAAACCGTTTCAATGATAGCCTATGTCTACCAGTCTACTGTCCTCTTCATTACTGCCTCTGCTCTCTGCTGCTCTGCTGCTTATGCCACTGCTCAGTCTGCCCACTTGATTTTTTGGGTTTTTTTGGGGGGGAGGGAGTTCGAGACAGGGTTTCTCTGTGTCTTTGAAGCCTGCACTGGAGCTAGCTCTTGTAGACCAGGCTAGTCTTGAACTCACAAGGATCCACCTGCCTCTGCCTCCCAAGTGCTGGGATTAAAGGCATAAACCACCACCACCCGGCCCAGTCTGCCCACTTGGAAACAAGCAAGTTAGATCATGGGCAAAAAAACTTTATTGGATCTGATGTTTTAACATCAGGAAAGGTAGAATAGGAAAGCTCTCCCAGCTGGCTTCACGGAGGGCCTAAGCCTGCTTATAGTTTGAGGTACTGAGAACAATAACAGATATTTGATTGAACCAACCGTAGCAGTCCATTTTTGATCAATCACAGCCACTGTTTGGACTGATCACATCCTTGCTTCTCAGCATAAATCAGTCCTCAAGGCTTGTGTTTTAACCTCGCTATGAGTCTTTTTAGGCCCTCTATCGGGAGAAGTACACACCTTGTGACCAAGATGGAAAGGTTAACAGAGGCTTGTGACTAGTAAACATCTGGTACAAACAGTCTTGGCTAGAGCTGTATTCTAGAGCCAGGAAAATCAGCTGTAGCCTTGTACGTGACTATTGAAAAGTGTCTGGGGGCGGGAGCAGGGAGGCAGTGTTCAAGATGACTGCTGCTGTCATAAAGGTAGTCTGATTGGCTGTTACTCTGATAGCCCTTCCACTCAAAGCAGTTAAGGCATGGGTCTAATTCCCCCTTCACAAATATCTTTACTTATAGAAAATGAACACCAGGAGTGGTTATAATACAAAACTTATCATTAGTCGTAACTGTCATTTTACATTGTTTTATTTTACAATGCCCAATTTCCTAAATAAAGGTAAGTCCCAAAGACAGTCCTCTGGTCTATCTCCTTTACCATTAGTGATCTCAATCCCAATGTTTCATCCACTTCTCCCTGCCATTAAGGAGCTATGTTTGAGAGTGATGGAACCTTTGTTTGGGAGTAAGAATCCTGAAAAACTTGGTGGCCACTGAAGCTGCCCAAGTCAGTGACTTTGGGCTTTTATCTTGTGAATTTGAAGAATGAAATCCACAGACCATAGAGAATGAATTTTAGAGAGTTTATTGTAGATTCATATGTAGGAGATTGAGTGGAGAAGAACAACTACACTGTTTGAGGCCTGGAGGCCATCCTTATGGCAGACAAGAAGATGTGGAGAGGGGAGAAGCTATGGAGAAAAATTATAGAAAAAGAATGATATGGGATGTTAGAGCCACTACAGTCTATAATGATGCAAATGAATCAGGAAAGGCAGGTTACAAATCAGAAGATTTAAGTAAAGTGAAACAAAGCCCTTATGATTCTGTTCAAAAGTCAAAATTATATGCTACTCTCATGGTACTAAGGGATTTAAAGAATCTCTCAGTATAGTTACTAATTTGCAATATATATAAAGAGTTGTTTTTTGCATATTTAAACTGCTGAATTTATAGCATATGATACAGAATTGATTTTATTATTTATTCAGGTTCTAAATATCATCAGGAATAAGCTTTGTCCTATGTACATGACACACATCTGATTCCAAACAAGTCTGCCAGGTTCTCTAGCACAAGGTAATGCAGAAATTATTGGTTGAAAGCCTGTTGCAGGCCTCAGAATTTCATTAAAAAAATCACATCAATAGCAAAGGTTTAAAGGTAGAGTTTTGTATTACATGGCAACAAGCTAAAGAAATTATAAGGAGATGTCCTACTTGTTCTTTATATAACCAAACACCACTACCTGAAGGAAGTAATCCAAAGGGTACTCAAAGGAATGAAATCTGGCAGGTGGATGTGTTCCACTTTGTAGAATTTGGAAAATTAAAATATGTACACCACACCATTGATACCTATTCAGGTTTTCAATGCACAACTGCTTTGAGTTCAGAAAAGGCTGATTTGGTAATCACACATTTACTAGAAGTTAAGGCCATCATGGTTATACCTACACAAATAAAACAGACAATGGTCCAGCAATGTCCCAAAGAAAATGAAACTGTTTTTTGATTATTATAGTATAAAACATATTACAAACATACCACACAATCCTATAGGTCAGGCAGTCATAGATCAAATCAAAGTATAAAGGATATGTTAAACAAAGAGAAAGAGATGAAAAATAGCTCCAAAAATAAATTGCATAATGCTTTATTCACCTTGAATTTTTTAAAGCTAATGAGAAAGGAACAATGGCAGCAGAGAGACATTGGATAATAGATAAAACTTCTGAATTAAACCAGTTGGTGTATTTCATGGATATATTGACCTCGGAATGGATATCAGGAGATGTACTGCATTGGGGAAGGGGTTTTACTCTTGTTTCCATAGAAGAAGAAAAGCTATGGATAACATCAAAGTTAATAAAGATTTGGTTTGAAAAGGAGAACCTCTTATAAAGAGATGGCAGCTCATCCACAGAGATTGTAAGAAAACCTCATAAGGATTGGGGCAGGGTTCTGTTTTTGTCTTTGCAGGAAAAACCCATCCTTGAAAAGTCAAGAGACCTTGGAAATCTAGATGCTTAAAGAAAAAAAAGATAGATATACAGAAATAATCAACAAGCAAAGAGAAATATGACTTATGAAACCAATATCCTCTTCAGGGTAAAATTTTACTGACATACATATAATAGTAGTCATCGTTTATTAAAAATCAAAGCTGGCTTTGGAGTTGGCACAGTGATTATCCTCTAAATCCAAGCATGTTGTTAAAAGAAAAAATTAGAGTTTATGTCTCATATCAGGAGACACCTGGTATGGGACAAAAGGAAGACAAAATTTAGGAACTATTATTCTTAAAACTCTGCTTTCAAAAACTTTTACTTCTCCCCAAACTTACCTTTTGTCTCTATGATATCTTTCATTGAATACATGTCTATATGAATAGAGTTTAAATTTTTGACAATGAGCAATAAATTTTCCTGCAGTGATCTTTGAAGTTTTCAGGAAGAAGATGGGGCCCCACAACCATGATTCCATCTGTTTCAGATGATGTCATTATGCTGACAGTACCACTTTAAGATTGGTTTTGAGTTACAAACTGCTCAAGATGATTACAACTTGGCTAGCTAAAATGGTGCACCTTCTTACAACGTCTGACCAGAACTTCAAATAAGAGCTTCAGAAGAATCCTACCAACTACTCAGAGACTATCTGCAATTGTAGCAGACAGTAATCTTGAAACCTAACCATCATTTTAGTTTTAGAGGATCCATAGAAAGAACATTACCCCCATGACAGCTGGAAGTAGTTCTAGAAAATGACATCCCCTCTCCTAACAAAGTTTGTCCTCAAGATTAGGGACAACAATTAGTGGTTATAAGTGGTATAGGTTTGGGGGTGGAAATGAAGTAGGCTCAGGTATCTTCTTTGAAAAAAAAAGGTGCTGGATGGGATGGGATAATAGATTAATGTGAGCTTACTCATACTAATAATAGTGAGTAATGGTAAGATTACTTATGAGCTATTATTTATAGACAATTTGCATTGGTATAGATTCTTGTATATTGATGCAAATTCAAATTATATTTGTTATATTGAATATGCTATTTCTGTTTATAATATTTGTGCACCTATGCAAAGTTATTTTCTTATATTGTATGCATTCATGTGTCAATCTCTGCTTAAGATATTTTTATAATGATGCAATTTTAGGATATATTTATCATACTGCATTATATATTTCTATCATGATCAAGATGTTTATATATTGTTTACACCTTGAAGTTGTTGTCCTCATTTGCTGCCCATTTGTTTAAAGATTGCTTAATTTTTAAATATGAAGTGTTAGTCTTTAATCTATATAGGTATTAAGAATTATCCATGTTTATCATACTTAAAGTTAGACTAATCAGGTTATTTAGATATATTCCACATAGATAGGAGCTGAAGAATATGACATTTAAATCATTTGGGATTCTGTTGATGTGAGACTCGATTGTTCCTGGCAGCATCCGATCTATTCCCAAGAGAATGTTGAGCACCAAAGACACTCCATTTGGAGCCTGCTTTCTTCTTGACAAAACTGGCTTTTGGGCAAAGAACTGCCCCTGCCTCAACCACTGACAAAATGAACAGTGTCCAGACTGGACAAGAAGGATACAAGAAAAAAGACTGCCAAACCTTGCCAAGACAGGGTAAGACAGTTTTGAAAGTTTTTCTGCCTCTGAAAATGGTCTGTCAGATACTCTAGGTCTTAGCCAAAGTTGGTTGCCCCAGTGTTGTAAATGAGACTTTGGCTGATTGACCAGGTGGCCAGTTGTCTCTCTCATTTCTTACACCTTTTGGAAGTTGCTTGATTTCACTTCCTGTTTACTCAAGTAATATTATTTTTCTTGTCAGGTCTTCAATGGGGTTGAAGACTAGATTGTCATAGTTACTTTCTTCTCATAATTTAGTTAATCCATTTTTAATAAAAGATTTAGACTCCATAGGATAGGATAACTATGAAATATTTAGCATATGTTTCTTGTTTGATGCTGTTCATGCTGGCTATAATTCAAATTTTTAATGTATATTTTTGCCTCTTCTTTTTCCAGGACGATACTAGATATTTGTTCTTTTTGTATATAGTTTTATATTAGACTTAGAACTCTCTTCTTTAGACAAAAGGGGAAGGTTCTGTGGGAACTCCTTTAGCCAATAGTTTTTAAAATACCGACCAATTTGGGCATGGTCTTGTGTTCTATAAATGCAGATGAAAAGCATGCAAGGGCCTCTTGGCTGCTAGATTTGGTTCCAGTTCCCAGCACAAGCAGAAGACTGCAGATTGCTACTGTTTCTTTCAATTTATCTCCAAATAAATAAACCTTTGTTATGCTCCACTCCAGGCTATTGTGGAACTTTTTTGTATGCCAACAAAAGAGTGAAGTATTAACTATCCGGGAAAACAGAGAGGAGATAAAAAGAAGAAAAGGAAATAACACTTTTCTGAGTAATTCAGGAAAGTGGAGGTGGGGCCAGGGCCTACAGCATGTGGCTTTGTAAGCTCCTGCATTGGGGGCCTCTGGGAGGAAAAGTGCATCATTAAAGGTTAATTGTGCCTCTTGTCTCCTAAGGGTGGACTGAAGACCCTCCTCTTCTTGAGGGATGGTCTCTTGGCCAGGTAATTGACCTTCCCAACTGGATTAACTCTTAAAGGGAGCAGACAATGAAACATCTCCATCCTAAGGGAGAATCCATTCTTCAGCAAAGATGCAAGAGGTTTCCTTTAATGCCGCTGTAGCACTTTTTCTACTATGGATGTGTGGCTCATCGCCACACTGTAGTTCCTTCTTCATTTAGTCAAAACTGGACAAAGAGCACTCCTCCAGGAATATTTCTGTGAATGAGACTGCAATAATCCTTGAAGATGAAATGTCTACATACAGAAGGAAATTTTTTCCAGAATTCATCAGTCATCTTCTCTGTTTGATTTCACAATTGACCATATATACTAGCATGCTTTCAAGCTGCTGGAGTCCAGTTTTATTTCTCTGAAGCCATGGTTCTCAACCTTCCTAGTGCTGTGACTCTTTGATACCAGTTCTTTAATATAGTAGTAAGCTGCTGCCTCATTTCTGTAACTTTGCTACTGTTCTGAATCTTAATGTAAACATCTGTGTTTTCAGATGGTCTTAGGCAACCTCTATGAAATGGTCATTAAACCCCAAATGGGTCATAACCCACAGGTTGAGAACCACTGCTCCAGAGTCCAAGTCTATTACGTCTCTAGTGGGAAGGCACCCAAGTCCTGCCATAAAATACACATATCACTCAATGTCATTAATCTGTGCAACAGCAAGTCCGCCACATCCATGTGCTCATTTTTCAAACAGGACACTTAGCAGCTTATTTGGTGTCATTTGAATTTAGATTGCTTTCTATTATTCAGCTTTCCAATGAATATTTGATTTATGTTAGACTCACAACGACAGCTTTCAAAAATGGGTCTGACCTAAACACCAAATTTAGCTTTTACCCCCAGAGTTACATAAAAGATGTGTTTTTTAAAAATGGAAGCTATTTTTTATTGATTTCACTGTGCCTTGATATGCTCGTGGCAAATAAGTCAGCTTCTCTATGCCTTCAACGAGGACAACAGCTCATAATTTCATTTAGTGGGGATCAAATCAGATAATTGATGTGACAGTATCTTTAAGCTAGAAAGGATCTAATGTGCTACGTCATTTTCTTCAAGTTTCTTAACTCAATAGTATAGAATCTGATAAAAACAGAATTCTTCAGTTAGAGTGTGAAATTCCTTGCAAATGAAGGAATTTGGTGGGAAATGCTAATATTTTCTGACTTTTATTTTGGGGTCAGGGTATTACTATGCATTCCAGGAAGGCCTAGAACTTGCTACTAGCTGAGAATTATCTGGAATGTAGAATATTCCTGAGTCATACTCCCAAGTGCTAGAATGATAGGCATGAGCCAGCAATTTTGGTTAAAATTGTTCTTTGTGTAGTTTATAATAATTTATTTGAGAATATGACAATATATTAAAACTTGCCATTTTTGTGTCCTGTTTCTGAATAATAACTTTTCCTTAACCATCCTGAAGCAGCCATCACCTTGGGTACACATGTAAGGGTGGGTATGATTGGACAGGGAAAGATGAGAACTGTCGGGGAATAAATGCAAGGAGAACAACATATTTTGCAAAATTGATATCCTTGTTGCTGTTAGCTTGTTTTACATCTTGAGAGAAAGAAATCTCTAAAACTTCATTTGGTTCTATTGAACAAATAAAAGGTGTCTATAGGTTAAGTTTATAGACCTTTCATGGGAAGAAGAGGTCACACCCAACTAAGACTGATAAGAAAGAGGAAGATGGAGATGCTGTAGAAGAAACGAAGTATGTTCAGTCGGATGAAATAGTATAGAAGACAATATGGGATAAAATGGAGCTTTAAGTACCTAAGCAATTGGGAAGGAGGCAGATGCTGATGGGAGGATAAACATCAGATGATACAGTTCTTAACTCTACTAGTGTGGTAGCTTTTCTTAAGTTCATGTCGATGGGTAGGGAGTAGCCTGAAACATTGGTGCGGTAGTCTGCTTTCTTGGAAGTCTAGATAGAATATGCAGATTTCTAAACTCTGCATTTGGTCACTTCCAACATCCATGGGCAATGGTGCTGCAGCAGCAGTCAAAGACTGACACATGAGAGCAAGGGGACCTGAGTATGTCCAAATAATAGGGGCACAAAGAGTCTTGGCACTGAGATTCCCCAACAATACTCAGCAGCTATGTGGTATGTCTAGGACTCAAGTGTTGTCATATGTCTCTAAAGAGAAGAAAGACATGATTGGGGTATGGTTTAAAATCTTGCAGAAAAATCTTTGTGAGAAGTGGCATTTTAGAACAGTCTAGGACAGGGTCATAATTATCTATTTGGAAGGATTGACAGAATCAATGTGTTGATGGGGGACCACCATAAATTGTTGGATCCTGCTCTGTTGAGCAGTATGATCCAGATATTAGCACTGATTAGAGTTGGTCATCATTATTACTATGCAGGACCAGTGTGGATTCAAGGCAGATCTGAAGTTCTCTGCTCCCAGAGCATGAGATTTTCTGTCCTACATCTCCATATGTATGTCCTCCTCTTCCGAGGTAAGAGAATGGAGAAAGGCAAAATCTCCAAGACTGGACATTTCTTATAAAAAAAAGTTAAGACATAGTCAAAATATACTCTAAGCATTATAAATGAAAAATATGAAAGATGCAAAACCTGAAATTTATATGAATGCTGGTACAGTAATTCCACATCGGACTTCATACAATAGGTTGCAGTCAAACTGCAGGTCTATTTAAATATCATGTAACACCATCTTCAGGCTATGTATGAATGTGTGTAGAACATCATGAACTTTGAATTTAGGTTTGTGTCCCATCCCTAATATATCTGATTATATATTATATATTATATTATGCAACTCTATATTATATTGTACATCTATGCGATGTGTGTATGTATGTATGTATGTATGTATGCGTGTATGTAAATAGTCCCAAAATAGAAAATTACAACTCTCAAATACTTCTTTTCCTAAGTATTTTGGATAAAGATTTGGCCTGTACTGAGTCAAGTACTGTCCTAAGTTGCCTTTCCTACAGAGGTAAACAGACATAAGGAAAGTGGGCACTGGATATGCTTCTCCGGTGCTGGTAACGTTTTATTTCTTGTTTGAGTACAAATGCCTGGGGCTTCTTGACTCTGGGAAAAGTCAATGCAAACATACACTTCTTAAGCAAGGTGTCTGCTTAAAATTCTTAGCTTCTGAACCTACTATTACATCTAAGGATACATCTATACAAGCCAGCAGATGGCACTTTTGAGAAACAAAAGGTCAGCTATAGGGAAAAGAAAGTCCCACCTTTCTTCATACAGATAGGTGCAATGTGAGTACACATGCTTTTGTTAAGAATGCTTCTCAGAAATTTTTCAGGGTCTGAAAGACCTTTCTAACGAAGTCATATGAAAAGGTTCAGGACGACATTGTATCTATTGTTCTCCGGAGTAGTCAATGCTCTGGAATCAGTTTCTGGTGTAGGAAGGTCCTTCTGTATTTGGGTTACTTTAATTGGTTAATAAAGAGATTGCCTTGGCCTTTCAAAAACCAGATAAGTGGGAAAAAGAGAACAGTATGCTGGGAAGAAGAAGAGAGTCAGGGAGAGCTGCCCGCCATGAAGCTGCCAGGTCTAACACGCTGAATCTTTGCTGGTCAGACCACTACCTTGTGGTGACTTACAGACTATTAGAAATGGGCTGAATCAGGATGTAAACGTTAACCAACATGAGGCTAGAACTAATGGGCCAGGCAGTGTTTAAATGAATACAGTTTGTGTGTAATTATTTCAGGTATAA
>JAQHUG010000009.1:6832858-6853131 GCA_028555095.1 Dicrostonyx torquatus | reverse complement strand
TGGCCAGTCTCTAGGTGCTCAGGATTACAGGTAAACACTGCTACACTTTATGTAAGTACTGGGGATCCGAACACAGCCCCTCATGCTTGCACAATAAGTACTTTATGTACCGAGACATCTCCTTAGCCTCACACAACTATTCTGATCATTACGATTGTGCAGCAAGAAACAGAAGACTACATTTCTATGCTCTAGGAAATTGAAGAGGTGGCAGCTGTTTGTATCACTTAATTGTACAATCAGGAGTCAGAGAGAAAGGAATGTTGGTGCTTCACTGCTTCCCTGGACCCCTGGTCACATTATGGTACTGCTCACAATTGGGTGGGTCTTTCCACATAAGTTAAACCTCTTTGGAAACATCTTCACAGATACACTCAAAGTTTTATCTTCAGGGCAATTATTATTTTAAAAATTTATTTAATTAACAGTTTTTTATTTATTTTACACGCCAACAACAGTTTCCCTTCCCTCCTCTCATCCCTCTCCCCCATTCCCATCTGTCCCCTTCCTTATCCATTCCTCTTCTGTCTCCATTCAGAAAGAACAGGGCTCCCATGGGCTTGAACAAAGCAGGGCACATCAGGTTGAGGTAGGACCAAGATCCTCCCCCTCCATCAGAGCTGGGCAAGGTAATCTGGCATGGAGAACAGGTTCCCAAAAGTCAACTAAGCACCAGGGACAGTCTTAATCTCACTGCTAGGAACCTTACAAACAGATCAAGCTACACAATTGTCACAAACATTCAGAGGTCCTAGGTCAGTCCCATGCAGGCTCCCTAACTGCTGGTCCAGAGTCCATGAGCTCCCATGTGCTCAGGACAGTTGTCTCTGTGTGTTCCCCATCATGACCAACCCACTGGCTCATACAATCTCTTCTGCCTTTCTTCAGGAGAACTCCCTGAGTTCAGCCCAGTGCTTGGCTGTGGATCTCTGCATCTGCTTCCATCAGTTACTGGATAAAGGCTCTCTGATGACAATTATGGTAGTCACCAATCTAATTACAGTAAATGGCCAGTTCACTCACCCTCTCCACTATTGATGGGAATCTTAACTGGGGTCATCTTAGTGGGTTCCTGGGAGTTTCCCTTGCACCAGGTTTCTCCCTAACCCTGAAAAGCCCCCACCCCAATCAAGATGTCTCATTACTCTCTGCCCCTCTGTACCACCCCTAATCTGCCATCTGTTTCCAGCCTGCCCAACCTGCTCCCCTAGTTTCCATCCCCCAATCCCTCTCCTGGGTAATTCTAAATCCCATCAATTGACAATGGAGACTATCACAAACCCTGTCTTAAATGAAAATGGCTTTTGGCTAATGGTTAGCTAGGAATCCCTCACAAAGTGTTTCTACAAAGTAACATGTTTTGCAAGAAAGTCAGTCTCTGATGGGTTATGGCACGAAGTAATCGTACACTAATCTGCCGTACTCAGACCTATCCAACAGTCTTTGGAACTGCTAATCTCCACTGACGTCTTTTTCAAATCTTGAATAATGTGCCCATGTTACTGTATCTAGGAGTGTTCTAGTGCTGAGGGAGGATGCTGGTGGGTACCCACTCATGGAAGGTGTAGGGAGTGTCAGAAAATTAACACTACCAGAAGTAGTGTTCAAAGAGAATTTAAACTCCCATGTATCTCAAGAAGGATTACCTAAGGGTATGAATCCTATAGATTCTGAGCTGCTTGGTGGTAACTGGCTCATTTAAGCCAAACTATTATGGATGACTCCTTTTCCTCACTTCTTCAATGAATCACAGGTGCTTCCTCTACCTTACAGATGCACTAATTGAATCTACATCCCTGTTGAGGGTCAGCCTCTGTGGGATTCTAAACTAAGAGAAACCCAATAATAATTAACTCTAATATGGAGTTCTTACAGTTGAATCTATTGCTTTACTTGTGGACTTTCCTTGGTTCAAAGGCTTTTTATTTGCACTTTTGCTACCACAGGTTTCTGATTAAAGTCATAAGGTGAAATTGGAATTGGGACATTGGTTTATTTTAGTAGGAAGGCATATTATATATCTATATCTTCAGTAATCTGTTTTGTGAAACTAATTATCATCTAACACCGTCTGCTTGTTTCTCTCTCCTAAATAGTTCTCTTTGGAATTCAGCATCATAGCACTGCAGAATCTTTTGAAAATAACAAAGACCTTTTGTTTTCTTAAAGAAATGGTGATATTTTATACACAATAATTGTCAGGAATAAGACATTTTAGTTATTGTGACTCATTCCACCTGTATAATCTTTTCTGGTCTTGGTCCCTCCCACACTTTAATTCTCCACATTCTTTCCATGTTCATTTGTTTCCATCTGGACCCAGCTTCTCAGTCCATTTTCAAAAGTGGCCAGTATCAAAAGATGTGTGACAGAAAGAAAACAATCTCGGATAATGCACACCTGTCCAAATGCCTTTTCGTGATACTAAGTTACATCAAAGACATTGACTGCAGAGTATTTTTTGGAACAAAAGGCTGCTTGTTGGAATATCCTTTAATGGGGCAGGTTCTTCCTGAATCATGTGCTGTAGTCAGGCCTAGATGTCCTCTTGTGGAACGACTCTCTGGCTTAAATATACAGAAGAGGAACATTATGATTTTCAATTATTTTTCTTTTTCCATTTAGAATATCACGTCAGACTTCAAGCTTTTTGAGCAGTTTCATGTGAGATTAAAGACCCTTAATCACCAAAATCACTCAAAGTCGACTCTCTCTCTCTCCCCTCATCACTAATGTTCACCAGGAAATAGTTTTGTTTTAGAAAAAAAGGGAACTTTCTGTCCTTGTTCTGAGTGATTTTGACAATATCAATGGCCTGCCAGATCTGTCTCTTTATAACTACAGTCTCAAAAACACTGTTAACTTATTTAGTTTAGCTAATTAACTAGGTTGACTTGTGAAGATCTTGAAGATCTTTCTAACATGAGTGGAACTAAGAAACCAAAGAGGAATCTTTTCTTGGTACAGTCAATATTTTTGTTGGAGCTGCAGAAACCAAGGGCTAGCTAGTGGCCTGCATGCAAAGGAGTAAGATCCTTAGAGATCTGTCTTTGAGCAAGGGAGGAGTGAACTGTGGAGGTAAGAGTACCTTTACCTTTTCTGTGGGTAAGGGCACTTACGATTAAAACAGACAGTATGATTAGTATGTAGTTCTCTTGCTGTGAGCAGAGTTTGACATTTCATAGCCTGGATTTTATTTTTTTTTGCAAAACAATTCGTACACTTTTATTTAAACATGTTAGCACAGCATCCTTATAAAGATGTCAGAGGTTATGAAATATCCTGAACATAGATGAGCCACTTATGAGGAGGAGTTGCTGGGTGAGAATACTACTTCTCATACTTGGACTTTTCCATTTAGTAAGATTTATTATCTCCCTGTGTTCAAGAGTAATACTAATGTGTTAGTGGAAAAACAGCACTTCCTACAATCTCCATGAGCTGGAATATTTTATTTTTTGTTTGATTTGACCACAACTGTAAGGATCATTGATCTCACCCATATCTGGTACTGTCAACCTGGTCTTTTTGCTAAACAGGCATCTCGCCAAACAACCTTCTAAACTCTAAATCTAAACCCATAGATTGGTGCTTTTATGTCTTTCACGTACAAGCTCCTTTTGGTGTGGGCAATGGTTAATATAGAGACTCATAATTAGTAAAAGTGCAAAGAATGAGTGTTCGTGTAGTGTTTGTCCCTAAATAGTGCATCTATATCACCACTTTCAAAGTCCAGGGAACATCACAGAAGAGTTACGGAAACAGCTGAAGAGTCACAGAACAGGGAAATCTGCTACAAAATGACATGTTTTAGACATAACTATCACACTCATAAAGTCACTGCAGCTATGGGTCCCTGCTTATGACCAGGAGAAGACTGGGATTGTCAGCATTTCTTCATGGGTGGTGGAGGGGCCCATGAGTTCCCATCTCACCCTGAGGGATGATTGTCAGTTAACAGTTGCTGAGGAGAAAGTTGCCATTTTCTTCAGTGATGTATCTACTGGTAAGTTGCTGATACATCAGTACATGACTTCCCATCCATGCTCAAGCCAGTAACCTCAATTCAACTGAGCCATGCTCACAGAAAGACACAATAAAAGAAGGCAAATTTGTTAAAGGATTTGAACAGGAGAAGGAAGGGGCATGTGAGAGGGTAATGAGGGAAAAATCCATGAAAATAGTTAAGGCGTACTGCTCACTTGAAGTGACAACGTCCAAACTGGCAAAGCATTAAGAAGAAGCCGGGATTACATGCCCTCTGATTTTTGATTCATTTCCAGCAGCCCCATGAACACAGGAAGAACAAAGACTTTGTGTTTGTGTGGCTGATCCTACAGGCAGGTTTCTGCCAGACCATCACTATCACTGGACTTTGGGAGCATTCTATTGTCTTCTCAATCTCAGTCCTATGATCTCCTTCTTCTTCTCCCACTTTTAAAGCTAATTTGCATTGATTTCTCTCTCACTTTCATTTTAGCACTTACAGATATGATAGAAGAATATCAATTAAGAGTTTGGAATCCATTTTTTCAAATGTTATCAGTATAAGTAGTTCAAAACATATATATTAATGGAAACTTACATATGTTGGTGAATTAGAAGGGAGATTTACATACCTAAATCATTTTCTATGTTGATAAAATTAAAGATTTATGTATCACCCAACAGTTATTCACATGTTTTCCATATTGTGAGATACTGATAATAATTTTATCTATCTTGCAGGTTAACATAAAGATAAAACTATTTACTACTTATGAAATGTATTTTGCATTTTTAGCTTTCAGTAAGTTATATTTTAGTGGTGATGGTGGTAGAACAATGTCTTTATTATTAGATTCCAAGTAGAGAACCTCTTTCAATGTTCACAAGAAAATGCATGCATACATGTTGTAAAAACACTTTTGTTATAAGGAAAACATTGGAAAGAACACAACACACACAGACAGGCAGAAAGCAGACACATACACACCAAAATGGCATAGGTAAAAGTGCTATACCTCTACAATGGGATACTACATAACAGCTACCTGTATCAATATAGATAAACCTCAGAAGAATACTTGTCAAAATAATTTGCAAAAAGAATACCCAAATTAGGATATGAGTTATGTACCTGCCACACACAACATTCCATATTATAGGGATGAATGTATGAATATATACCTAGTAAAGTATGGAGAGAAATGTAGTAACAATAATATTCAATATCAAGAGAATTGTTTTGTCTTATAGGGAGGGAGAAAGGGTTTTATGACAGATGCTGCTGCTTTAGACTTTAAAAGGCTCAAAAATGTTGTTTTCTTTTCTAAGTTGAGTAATGGATGAATAAGTCACCTTTGGTATTCTTTTTGTGTACTTTAAATTAAGAATTGTGCACAACAAACTTAAAAAGCAATAAATAGCAGCAATTAAATAGCAGACATTATTCATGAATTAGCTCATTATTTGCTCATATATTAGAGCAAATAGGTGTTAACTTAGAATAATTCATTGACTTCAATGTAAGAAGCCTTAGATAACGATATCTTTGTTCAAATTACATCCTTGCTAGGGAGCTGAAAACAAGAAAAATTTAAAGCAATGAAAAAAATCACAGATCAAATGTGTTTTACTGGCAGCTCACAAGGTTAATAACGTAAGGTGATTTTCACAGAGCTAATTACATCACTTGCATATCAATAATCTCCCCTGAATCTAATCATCCATTTTGCTGTGCCTCTGGTAACTTCACAGCTGATGGTCCTTTTGCAGGTCTTTGGGTGGAGTGACTTACTGCCTATTTATATCTAGAATCTTCTCATGATGTGGTCTCGATGTAGGTAGCTACCCATGTTGGGATATTGTTTTTTCATTCCAATTTTCTAGAGGGCTGGGATTCAGTTAATACTGTCCACCAAAGCCCAACATCCAGTGACACTTGCTATGTGCCTCATACTGTGTGAGACATCAACTTGGTTGTACATTAAGTTTTGAGGAAAACATGCCAACAGGAAAAGCTGCCTAGACTAAAACAAAAGACACAGAGTGATCATGTTCTGAAAGGCCTTTGTCTGAAGCCAGGAACACAGGTCTGCTGTTTGTCCCAGACCTACTTCAATCACAAAGTGGTTGTGCCTGCTGTATTTTTAAATTTATTCCCAAAGTCTGGATTCCTTCATGGTAATCCACAGCATAGAGAACTATTGTCATCCATAATTAATATTAAGAAACAGAAGGGGATATTGCTAGTAGGGAAGAATGGGAGCCAGTTCCCACTTAGCTCAGGTTCTTGTTTCAACTGAGCATTAGTCACGGGCTTATTTTAAAAAGCAGTTTTAGAGTATGCACACCATGACTTGATTGTTCAAGCCCATAAAAATCCAGGGAAGCGAATGCAGAGCCCATTGAGGGAGTATTTCCAAGGTGGATGTGCCAGCTCTGTGGCCATGTCACATGACCACCGTGGGGTGTCTGAAGTGAAAAGTTGCCTTGAGAAAATCGCTATAGTTATGGCAAATGCTTGTGTGCTTCCCTTCATTGGTCAGTAAGAATGGCTGCAGAAATAGATTTCAACAAGTAGTGTATGGGGGCTTCACTAGCTCATCCAGTTTCAGGTACTGTAAATTTTCCCTGGAGGGTCTGACAGTAGACATAATCAACTTTGTAAACCCCTTGGTTTCCATGGTAGCTCTAGGGTAAGACCATGAATAAGTGCAAACAAACCAAACCTGACCTTGTTCCATGAAGTTTATTTTCATCAAAAACAAAACCAAACCCACACAGTGTCAAACATGATCTGCTGTTGTACTTGAACGCTAACATAGACAGATCTTTTTATTGTGAGTGTACGCGTACACATGTGTATAGTGTATGTATGTGTGTGCAGTGAGTCTATGTGTGCACAGGTAGTGGCCACAGAGGTCCATGTCAGGTGTCTTTATTGCTCTCCACCTTCTTTTTTGAAATAATCTCTGACTAAATCTGTCACTCACCAATTGGCTAGATTCATGGGCCATCAAGCCCCTAGGATTCTCCTGTCTCCACTGTCTCGTGCTGATGTTACCATGTCTTGGCCCCATCTGCAGCTATCTACAAGGGTCCTGAGGATCTGCATGCAGTTCCTTGTGTTTGTACAACAACAGTCTATTCGTTGATTCATCTCCTTAGCCCCCGGATCTAATAAGGTACTGATGTGCCAGCAGTGTCTGCTATCTTGGCATGGGGTATTTCAGGAAGCTCTGATGAAAGGAAGAATTAAGACTAACAGGGAGCAAAATAAAATGAATCCAAAAGCTCTTACTACATTTGTAATACGTGTACAAATGGCAGCAATATACATTTTCTACAAGCTCACAAAATAAAAAACAGTTAAGATAT
Source organism: Dicrostonyx torquatus (assembly GCA_028555095.1). Classification (NCBI taxonomy): domain Eukaryota; kingdom Metazoa; phylum Chordata; class Mammalia; order Rodentia; family Cricetidae; genus Dicrostonyx; species Dicrostonyx torquatus. The sequence continues at coordinate 6,845,769 of JAQHUG010000009.1, read as the reverse complement.
TATGATTTTTTTGGTGGTAGGTAGGAGAATGGTAATGGAAAATTTGAATAAATAGACAAAACACAGGAGTAGGCTTCAATGGGTTTGTAAGCAGACTGTTCTTTGTTTGAAACTTTTGGTTAAATGAACCTGTTTTTGCTGAGTTTCCCCACCGGGTGAATAATAATGAAGAAATAATGACAACCAGGCAAACTTTCATCCCAACTTTAACCATAGGAAGACTATTGTGCATATTTAAAAGCCACGACTTGCCTATGACAGAGCTCAATATGTACTTCCAGTAAATGTTTCTAATAAGTATTTATTGAATGCAGCTAATGCTGTGTGCTCTGTCATGGTATGGCTTTGTGAATCATGAAAATAAACTTTATATTACTTCTAGGCGTTCTTTTGTGATAAAATATCTAAATAAATGAAGGTGCAAGTGTAGTCTAAGGATGATGACTGGTCAGTGAAGACCTTACTACTGGCCTAGACTAGAATTAATCTGGCAATCGAAGCTCACATTTAGAAAGCTCTCTGCATCTTGACTATGCTCTAGGATCTCAGTGGACTTGGTTTATTGAACAGGTCAGGTACTGTGAAGTTTATAAGATGGTGGTCAGGGCTATGTAGTTGTTGAGATATTGAAGACAAATAACTAGATTAGTAGGTTGTGGTGGGTTGTAAGTCCCTGAGATATTTTCATTGACAATACCTTGTTATTAAAAAGAGAGACCTACTTTAACTGGGCATTATATTTAGAGAAATAGTAAATCAGACAGTCTGTAAAGAAAAACAAGTTAACGTATGTCAATTAAAATTAATATGACATTGCTAAAATGGCTATAAAACTCATATTCTACTTTTATCTAAGCTTTTTCATATTCAAGAGGTTAAATATCAATAAATACATTTTCCTCTATGTTGTATGTATGTTTCTTTTGGGAAGTTGCTATCCCATTCATAATTTTTCAAAATATGGTCATTGAAAGACAAAAATAAGAACTGGAGAAAGTGTCTATGCTATTTATTCACATATATGCTTCTAATATATACAGTTTTTAAAAGTCTTTTTGATATTTATTATAATTATATGTATCTAATTGGTTTATATCTGAGGAATCTATCGATAATTTTTACTTCCAATGTTATGAAAAATAAGCCAGGTTTTGTTTTTCTAATAATTTAAACAATTTTCCTTCTAAAAAGCGTTTGTCTGAAATAGGTTGAAAATATAAAATAAAAACTGGTCATTTAACAGGTATCCTGGGAAGCATCAATCAGAAAAATGTGAATAAATAACAGGTATTAATTAGTGTTAGAGTAAGTGTGAATATTAACTCACAGAAGCATAAGGAGAGGGGAAAATGGACTTGGGTGCCACTTGAAAAAAGTACCAGTTTATTGCTCTCCACAGAGCATAAGGCAGAGCTCACAAAGCTCCAAAAGACGTCTGACTCAAATGTTTAAGCACTAGCATACTTTCAAGGAAGTGCTATGCATGGAGGAAAGGGAGCCTGTCCTCTGTTGAAAGAATGGATGTCCCCTATTGTGTTGTTGGGAAGCTTTAGAACTCAAAAGTAGCTCACACATCATTCTCCCCCTCTGTCTGTTTTTCTACCTTCATTTTATCTTTTCTCTTTCCTCCAGAAGACAGATCACATGAACAAAAAATTCCCTCTCAAGACAGAATCTTTGACTCTTTTGTTTGTACTTGGAACCCTTTTCCTTCTACTAGGTGGCTTTGTCCAACCTTGATATTCATTCTCTCTCTCTCTCTCTCTCTCTCTCTCTCTCTCTCTCTCTCTCTCTCTCTCTCTCTCCAGGGGAACATTGGATCTGGGGGAGAGGGGTGGGACTGGGAGGAGTGGAGGATAGGGAAAATGTGGTCAGGATGCAATTTATGAGAGAAGAATAAAATAAGTAAAATAAAATAAAATTTATTTTTAAAAAAAGACTAAGCCAAAAAACTAGTTTTTCCTTTTTTTCTGCCCCAGCACAACCACATAAAAATTCTCGAATTGTCTTGTAGCTGTTCATGAGCCCTGTTTTTCAGAAAAGGTGTTGTCTGCCTTGGAGAACAAGCCATAGAGGCTAAATAGGTTCAGTTGAGTTTTGAACACTGGGTCACATCTTTTGTGTTCAATCTCTTTTTTCTTTCTTTCTGTGGGAAAGCCTCAAAGAAGAGAAATTTAAGAATTTCTTTACAGATGAGCACTCAGAAGCTCCCAGACTGCTGAAGACGGTCTCATTCAGGATTTGTCAGAGCACGGTACTTCCACTCTCCTGGCACAGGTTGCCTGCTAGAGAAGCTTCCAGACTTTATTTTGTATACCTTCATATGTTGTTTATCCTTCTCCCTTAAAACATTCTGGCAGGTATATATACATGTTCTTCTGGCCTCTGTGAGCCACTCAAGCAAATTAACATGCCCAAACGAAGGGATCCTAAAAACCCTAATACATAGCCTGTCATTCAGAAATTCTAGAGCCTCAGACTTGCTTGTGGTGTCTGGATTGAGGGATTATTGTGGGACTGAGCCTTTAACTGTGATCTGATGCTGTCTCCAGGCTGATAAATCAGAATGAATTGAAAGGGAGATTCGCATCTAGGGCTTGCGGGGGGAAAAAAATCCTAGTTCATTTTGCGATCCCAGAAGTTATCTGCATTGTGAACTTATAGTAAGAAAAACTGAATTCGAGATTGTTTTTCCCTCTGTATTATCAGAAGCAGAGGGTCATATTTGGAAAGAAGTTTAAAAGAAATTGTTTAGTCTGCAGGAATATATTACTTTAGGAAAGGAAAATTTAATAAATAGCCTCTTTCTTGATGATGACTAACGCTAAAATCACAGGTGGTGTTCCTGGCGGAGACTCAGGTCTGTACACACTTCAGCCTAATTCTGGACAATGGCTCCTCCTTCAAGGTTTGTGTCAGTCCAAGCCCACCAGCAATTCCATCTGTTATACAGAAACAGGGCCTCTCCGTCTTTCCCATGAGTCTACACTGCCTCTGAAAGACATAGGAATGAAAAGCTGAGCTTTCTTGCTCCATCCCTGAGTCTCCTTGTATGTTTCAATCTCCCTTCTACAGACTTCTTCTGTTGCTATTTCTTTCCATTATTTTGCTTTGATCCTTAGCTTTGAAGTTCAGACTGGAAAACCTTGGGATGCTTGTTCCCTAAGTTAGGGTGGCCACCTAAAGGCTCTATTATGTGATCTCTCATCATCACAGCTGATATCCAGATTGTCCTCTCTTGCACTGATAGAGTAGGGTAAAGGCTGTAGGAGTGGCCATGGAAACCTTTGATGGGCAGGAAGGCGAAGCTTCAAAGAGTCTGGCTCAAATGTTAGACGTAACGTCAAGTCAACTAGGACTCCAAGCCCAGCAAAAGTTTCCCACTCAGAGCTCCTGGGAAGCCTCAGCCTCACCTTTTCTCACCTGCACTTCCTTCACATTGCTGAATTATATAAATACAACCTGTGTGCTTCATATAATGTTAGCTGTGTATATGTGTATTTAGGGCTGTGTGGTGTTGTAATAACCAATTGGTGTGCTCTTCCCTGAGAAAAACTATTTCTCCTGTTCTCAGCATTCCTTGGAGGAAAACTCATAATGGTCACTTTACTAAGCCAGTGTAATCACCACTACATCCTAAATATCTATCCTTATACCTACCAATAAGTGGAGTTCTCATCATTATCAAAGGAAACTTTTCTTTGAAACAAACCGAGACCATTACAGAGAAACACAACCCATCAAAATACAGAGCTGTGGAGTCCTGTCCCAGTGGATACATCTACAGCACAACTTCTGTACCTAAGGCTCAGCGGTCATTGCAGAAGAGGGCATGGAGAAAGTGTAAGAACCGGGGAAACAGGAAGTTTGCTTTGAGATGGTGTCTCCTAGAAATGTCAGAAGCTACACCCATACAATCTCACTAACTTGTCTGCTGTTATGTGGGAAGCAAGAAGGACACCAAAGAACATGCTAACTGTAAAGGGAAAGTTCGTGATTCCCTAGAGAAAGAACTGCAGCAAACTAAAGATCTTCTCTTTTCTTACCCTGGGCATCAGGCTCAAAATAAGCACCATAACTTCCTCCTTTACTAAGTTGGTCTCTTCCTACCAACTTCTCTTCTCACTCACCAGCTGTGCCATTCTTCATTTGTATTTCTAGAAATTTCCCTGGATGTCATGCTTTTCCTCTAGTGTCTTTGTAACCTGCTGATCTTCCTTTGTACATCCCAGCTACTGAGAGTCCACTCTTCAGTAATGGGCATATGCTACTTGTGTTTTCTGGGAGACTCTGCCAATGAGAAAGGTGTTTTAGCAGAGCTAGCAGTAAATCTTTGTAACAAGGTCATCCTTCTTTCAACAAGGAAGACATTAGTCTCCTAGGATGAGTTTGTGAGGGCACTAAAAAGACACTGTGCATATGCAGTGAGGGTTTTTTGTTTTTGTTTGTTTGTTTGCAATGAAGGTTTTTTGTTTTTTGTTTTTCTTTGTTTGTTTGTTTGTTTGCAATGAAGGTTGAAAACTAAGACTGTGTTTTAGCTTAGCTCCTTTTGGCCATGAGTCAGGCACCAGGGTGGTATACAAACAGCCTTCAAAAGGAAAGTGTCTGTGTGGCCACTTCTTAAATGTTAGGAGAAAATAATGTCACGGGATGGTGGAAAGCGAGAAACTGAATCAAAAGTAGGAAAATCAAGGAAGACAGTAGAGTTCAGTACAGAGCACTGTTCATAGGTGGAAAGTTGGGCATTGGGCATGCCTTCCTGTAATTATTCCTGACATATCTGTTTCCTAGAAAATGCCTTTTCAGCAATGTCTGAAGACAAACAAGTATTATACCAAGAAAAATCTAAACAATTTTAGCAGGCTAGCTGATTATAGTATTTTTATGAGATCCTAATGATGCTTAAAAACCCAATAGTAAGAAAGGTAAATAAGGCACAAGAGAAACTAAAAAGCATGAGAACAAATTCCAGTAATTGGAGAATAGACTACACAAAAGTGAGAGGCTTACAGATTTTACATCATCACTCTCCAGAAGAAAGCCCACACCTTTTACTGTAGCCTGGGCTGCAGAAAGAACTCTTTAGAGAGAATATGGGTCACTTCTATTTGTTCAGCAACTATGGCTTAGTTTTATCTTTGTATCACATGTAAGAGGAGATTTATTAAAATACTGAATCATGAAGTTTTCCCTGCTTCTTGACAGCATCCAGTGCAGAGCGAAGCCCTGCTTCTATGAGTCCTCTACAAAAACAGATGACCCAAGCCCAAATTCTACAAGTTTGTGTAATAACTTCCATCGAGGTTGGTTTTATCGTCAAATTGCTGCAACCTAGAATCATCCAGGAAAAGGAAACTTCAACTGAAGGACTTCTTTGATTAGACTGGCCTGTGGCCATGTCTGTGAAAGTTTGTCTTGATTGAGGATTGATGCAGGGGAGTCCAGTCCATTGTAGGTGGCACCATTACTATGGCTGTATAGGAAATAGCTGAATGTAAGGAGAGATGTGAGTCCATAAACAGAATTCCTCCCTATTTTCTGCTTCAGCTTCCGCTTAAGTCCCGGCCCTGAGTTTTCTCAGTGAGGGACTGTGACCTAGAAATGAAAGCTAAAGAAATGTTCCTCTTAAGAGTACCTTCTGGTCATTTTTTTTTTCATCACAGCAACAGAACTAGAACCAAACTGGAACATTTCCTCACTGTGATTGCCTATAGCTCTACTCAGTAGGTGCCTTTTATTTCCATAAGCTGATAATACAGACCTTTTCAATTACAGACCTTCATGTCTCTGCTTATGAGGCACTGGCAGAAATGGATGCTAACCATGATGCTGCTGAAACAAGCTAAGATTTTAACTGGAATCTCTGAGTAGTAAGAATGGCCATGCCTCTCCTCACCTGGCTTCTTGTTGGGTGTCTGCTTGTCTATGACGAGCTAGTGCACAGCTGAGCTCTGGTGTTCTTCTGAAACCCTTCTGTGTTTGGTTTGTTTTCTACTTCTAATTATAAGCTTCTCTGGCACTTTAAATGATCTGATCAGATTTTACTTTTTTTCAGTTAATTTGGTTTCTCTCTTCATGTCTGCTTCTATGGACACTATTCTTGTCTATTTGTCTTGTGTGTTGTCTCCGAGAATAAAAATTCTTTAGGAAACAGGTTTATATGAGTTAGCACAGTAAATGAGCAGATCCTTAGAAACCTATGTAATAATATTGTACAAACTTAAATAAGAGTGCTGGGAAAGAAGAGAGAGAAAGTAGAAAACTTACTTGATTAGTGGCTGGAAATGTCCCAGGTTTCATCAGAAACATTAATGCATACATTCAATAACTTCAATAAGTTCCAAGACAAATAAAATCACCTCTAGACAATTTATAATATAACTGTCAAAAGCTGAAAACATAATTTTCTTTAAAAGTAGAATGAAAAATAACTTACCATATATAGGGAGAATCAATTCCTTATTGGTTAACTCATGCTGGGAAATAAGCCAAGCACAAAAGCAATGGGCTGGTGTATTTGAGTGCTAAACAAAATGAAAACAACAAGAAAAACAAACAGAAATCCTGATATATAATTCAATGAAACAAAATTCTTACTGGTCAATGATTTGGCTAGTATCATTTTAATGGTATCAAAACTACCATTAAACATACAAAAAGAGGGCAAAATGAGAAAATTCTCAAATAAGAACTAAGAAAATTCATTAATTCTATATTCTTTAAGAGAACTTTTAAAATAATTTTTTTCAAGCTTACAACAGTTGATGTTATGAGTAAGTGGAAACCAAAGGGAGAAAAGAAAATCAACAGAAATAGTCAAGACACAGTTACATAAAAATATTTTTGATGATAAACATTTAAAAGTAACAAACTATACTGTGATTACAATACAGGTAAGATTCATGAAAATGTCAGCAATAACTGGTACAGAAGAAAGATGAAATGAAGCTAAATTAAAGCAAATTAGAATTAAATTAGTCTTAATTGGATGTGGATTGAGGTAATAGTCACTTTTTAATGTGTTAGAGAATCCATTAAAACAGAAAAAGTGTAATAAAGAGAAACTATAGGATTAAAATGCTAGATTAAAACATTTAACACATACCAAACAAGGCAATCAAAATTACAAAGAACAGAAATACAAAGGGGAACAGAAAACAAATGACAAAATGACAGATATGAATACTGACTACAATATTAATATAAATGTGTTAAATATTCTAATCATATGACAAAGACTACAAGACTGAATAGAAAGCATAGTCAGATGATATGTTATCTATACGTCACACACCTTACATAGAGACAAACCGGAAATTGGAAGAGATAATCTATAAATTGTAACCATGAAATAAGTGATAAAATAGCAGATAAACCCACTTTAAGGTAAGGTCTATTATTAGAAACACAAAGGGTTGTCTTATTTAGAAAAATTTAGTATATCAAGAATGCAAAATAATATTGTGTTGAATGTGGTAGCTTATAGCTACAATTGCAGCAGTTTAGAGGAGTGAGGCAAAAGGATTGTGAGCCTGAATCTGGTTTGAGTGGCACAGTAAGTTATGGGCCGTACTGGGCTATATACTAAGACTCTATCTCCAGGAACAAAATAAAAGAAATGGCAAAAGTTTATGTAAGAATTTATAGGTTTATAAACCCACTAACCGAATTTTATGATACATGGAACTGATAAAAGCAACACTTGCTCCTAAATTTAAGAAATAAGGCAAAGATGTCCATGTTTGTCTCTTCTGTGTGGTAACATAGTAGGGTTTTAAACTACTGACATGAAGAAAAATAAAAAATAGATAGAAAAATAAAAGGATCTAATTTCTCAAGGAAGTAGACTATTTTCACTCAGATGCCAATTTCTTTTATGTACGAAGTTTTAGAAGTTATAAATCAACCAAGTAAGTTGTAAGAGCACAAGATGAAAGAATGAAAAGAAATTGTGTTCCAATATACGATCAGTAAATATTCTAATAAAATGAACAAAGATTCTAAAAACATGAACAATCAAAACAGACGATAACATGAAGAGGAATAAAACAGAGCTATATTTAGTCAGACATCTGTAGAATTTTACATTAAAAAGACATTGCTAAGAAAAAACCTAAAATATATAAATAAAAGGAGGACATTTCTTGAAAGATTTATGCATTTTTTAGTATGTGTGTGTGTGTGTGTGTGTGAGAGAGAGAGAGAGAGAGAGAGAGAGAGAGAGAAGGAAAGAGAGACAGAGAGAGAGGGAGGAAGGGAGGAAGGGAGGGAGAGAGAGAGTGTGTATGTATAAGCACCACTTGCATGCAGGCACCCATGGAAATCAGAACATGCTTGATCTCCTGGAATTGGACTTACAGGGAGTTGTGACCAGCTAATGTCTGTGTTGGGGCTGAACCCAACACTCTGAAAGTGCATCAAGTTCTCTTAAACACTAGACCATTTATCCAGCACCCAAGAAGACATATGTTCTGTCGAATCCTTGCAAGGCTTCAGGGGATTTGATCTGATGGATTGGCAACAGACTGGAGAAAGGACGGACACATGCACACATGGACAGATTGACACAGGAAACCTGGAACTGGTTGAACTTGGTTCTCTCATGGGAAAGTCACAGCATTTGAAGCTTAGTTTGTTTACCATATACAGTTGAACAAGGAGGCAGGGTTTATGGCAGATAAACAAAGAGGCTGGGTTTATGGCATACAGGTGAATCAAGAAGATAGTCTTAGCTAGTCTCAGTCAGTGCAGTCTCTGGAAGGGAGCAGATTCAGGCTATAAATATCTGGGGGACAGAAAAGCTATGGTGGACATCTTCTGTGTATACTGTCAACATTTACACTTGGGCCAGAGGAAGGCTGTGATGTGAGTCTCATGGTTGGGGCTACTTTAGCATTTTGTCATGGGTTTAAGGCTGTGGTCCTTGACATAGTCCATGTCAACAATAGAAATTCACTTGGGATTTCATTCACTCAGAGATTCCTCCAGTCCTTATGATTCACTGTTTGGTCAGAGTCAATATTAAGATCACAGTGCTCTTCAAATCTATAACTTTACACCAGTTCTTAAAATATAACAGTAGTGCCAATGAGCTGGCTCAAGCAGGTAAAGACACTAGCCACTAAGCCTGACAATGAGTCCAATCCCTAGGATCCACATGGTGGAAGGCAAAATCCTGTTCTTGCAAATTGTTCTCCAACCTCTACATGGTACTGTTACATATATGTGCATGGCTCCCCGTATGAATGAATAAAATAAATAATATATAATATATATTTACTTATATATAATTACATATTCTATAATTTTTTACTCTATATGTCTGTCTATCTATTTATCTATCCAAGAAAGTATTTTTAATGGCACAGCATGGGAAGGCTAATTTGAATTTTTTTTACAGTTTTTAATTTTGACACAGTGTCTCCTTATTTACTCTTGATTGATTTAGAATTCACTATGTAGACCAGGTTGCTCTCAAATTTACAGAAATCCACCTGCCTCTGCTTCCTGTGTGTTGGGATTAGGATGTGTGCTATCAGATTTTACCTTGATTTGAAATTTTTATGGAAATTCAAAGGTCTCGGAAGAGGCAAAATCATCTTTTTAAATTTCTATTATTACTACTATTGTAATTTATTTTATGTATATAGGTGTTTTTCCAGCATGTATTTCTATGTACCACAGACATCTAGTATCCTAGACCCCCCCAGGGCTGCAGTTAATGGCTCTATCTATCTATCTATCTATCTATCTATCTATCTATCTATCTATCTATCTATCTGTGTGTAGTGTGTGTATCTGTGGACTGTGTGTTTATGTGTGCTTGATTTTGAACCTGGGTCTCCTGGTAGAGCAGTCAAAGGCAAAACAAATTTCCAAAGTAATTCACTGGAGGAATTTACATACTTGCATTTGAAACTTACTATAAAGCTTCACTAATTAGAGCCTTGGCATACACTCATAAAGGCAAATAGAAAATGAAAGCTCAAAATAAATCTTTAAAATCATGCTCATTTTTAATTAATTTATTGAGCTATACATTTTTCTCTGCTCCCCTCCCTTCCTATACCCTCCTTTTAGCCCCCTCGCATGGTCCCCATGCTCCCAATTTACTCAGGAGATCTTGTTTTTTTCTACTTCCCATGTATATTAGATCCATGTATGTCTTTCTTAGGGTCCTCATTGTTGTCTAGGTTCTCTGGGATTTTGATTAATAGGCTGGTTTTCTTTGCTTTATGTTTAAAAACCACTTACAAGTGCATACATATGATAATTATCTTTCTGGGTCTGGGTTAATTCACTCAATATAATGTTTTCTAGCTCCATCCATTTGCTTCCAAATTTCGAGATCATTATTTTTTTCTACTGTGTAGTACTGCACTGTGTAAATGTACCACATTTTCCTTATTCATTCTTTGGTCGAGGGGCATTTAGGTTGTTTCCAGGTTCTGGCTATGACAAACAATGCTGCTGTGAACATAGTTGAGTACATGTCCTTGTGGTACGATTGAACATCCTTTGGATACATACCCCAAAGTGGTATTGCTGGGTCTCATTTTTTTCTTAAAGGCATAGGGGCATGCTGCTGATAAATGCTAAAACCTGTCTGAGTCATAAACATTTCTCATTGTAGTAAAAAAAGCTGTTACAATATATATATATATATATATATATATATATATATACATATAGCTGCATTCATGGGCAGTATGCAACAAAAGCAAATTTGGGGAGAAGACAGATTGGTGTTTGTGGAGGGCAGGGATTGGGGAAGGACTGAACGACAAATGGATATGAAGGGACTTCTGTCTGCCACGTGGCATCAGCATCACAACACATTCCCTTCTGTACAGGGAATTTTTATTTTGAGACAGTTTTGATATGTGGCTCAAGCTGTCCTTGAACTCAAGACCTTACAGCCCCAGTCTCTTTGAGAGCTGGTGTGCACTTTGTGGGGATCTGAATGAGAATGTCCCCCATAGGCTCATGCAGTTCAATGCGTGGACCCCAGATGGGGGCATATTGGAGAAGGTGTGTCACTGAGGTGTGGGCTCTGTGATGTCAAAAGCTCGCTCTATTCCCAGTTATCTCTCTCTCTCTTCCCCATGGCTGCAGATCAGAAATTAAGCTCTCCCCTACTGGCCCAGCACCATGCCTGCTTGCTGTCATACTCCCCACCATGATGGTCAAGTACTCATTCTCTGAATCTGTAAGCCCCAATATTCCTCAATAAGCCGCTCTAGTCATGGTGTCTTGACACAGCAATAGAAAAGTAATTAGGAAACACCTCCATGCTCACCATAAAAAGAATTTGTTAAGAAAAAAAAAGCATTGTAACTATACCTCAAAACTACTTTCCCTTCCTTTCTCTTCTTTCCGGAATTGGTGTGTGTATAGGTGCAGCATACTTATACCCTTGTCTCCTGTGCATGCACAGTCCTGTCCTGTGAATGATGTACCCACTCATCTCCAATTGTATAGACATGGACTATAATGGCCTCACTCTTAACATCCTTCTCAATTCAAATTCTGTAGGCGATTTTACCCTTGCGGTGCCGTGGTTAGGCGTTTTATCCCTTCCCACAGGCAAGCTTTAGGACAGGGTATATAAAATGGCTGTAGACATTCGTGTGGTTGGACTTCCAGGGCTGTTGGTCTAAGGACACAGTTTGAAATGGACAAGCAGGAGCCCGAGGCTGCCTGGGTCAGACTGATGCTGCATGATGATGCTTATCCTCGAACAAACTGAATTTCTTTGAAATCAACCGGCCCAGGCAGCAGAAGCACCTTCTCAAGAGATCAGTCTGGCCGGGTCCCAGAGCACAGGGTTCTAGCCTTGACTCCTGCTGCCAGAGCCAACACAGGTTCTAGACCTTCCGTTGTTTTCACCTCCTCGCTGGTGTTTTCCTGGCCTTTGCTCAGCTGAAGCCCTAGCACAGTGCTGCTCTTTGAGCAGTTACAGCTGGAATGTGACCACCCAGTCTCAGGGCAAGAGCAGTGTCCTGGGCTTTTTCACTGAGCCAGCCTAGAACTCAGGCCCAGGATTGTCGACTGCTGCTGGCAAGAGCGGTCTGCTCCAAGAACACGGACTTTTACCAGGTCCAGAAGACGAATCTCGTCAGCCTAAACTGGTCACGACATTCCTGTTCTGTTTGTTGGCTGCTAATGCAGGGACAGGCTGGTCACTGAGTTCGAAGCACATGTTCCCTGGATTTGCAGAGAGATAACCAGGAGAGACAGGTTTTGATTTTTATAAAGATCCTCTTGGAAGAAAAACTGTCTTTACTCTGTGGTGGAAGCCTGCTTCTCTGAGCCACCATAGGCCTGTTTTATCCAGGGAGGTTCTGCTGGCACACAGGCTGCTAGTGAAATCGGTTTTTCACGCTGGACGGTTTTTTAGCGGGAATCGCCGTAATCCATCTCTAAGGGCTTCCGGGCAACTGCAGTTTTCTGCAGGATCACTGATTCTGGGTTTCTTCCCTTGAGCTGGAAGCGACCGTGGATATGCTTGGCTTTAGAGAGGATTGTGCCCTCTCGGGCTTTGGAGCAGAAACTGCTTTCAGCACAGACCCTTTGGAAGCTACTAGAACTCAAATGACTCTATTGTAATTTATTTAGTGCTGGCAGTCCCAAAGCTACGTTAGTACGGAGCGCCCCCACCTCCCCCCAAAAACGTAGAAGGGAGAATTCAGTAGGAGGTCCTACCACGGAAATGCAGCCATGACCAAGCTCATGTCGCCACCTTGTGGCTCAGTCTGAAAAAGATGCTTCAGTAAGATGAACGGAGGAGCCTAGTAAAATTTCTCCCACTTTTTCTTTTTCTTTCTTTCTTTCTTTCTTTCTTTCTTTCTTTCTTTCTTTCTTTCTTTCTTTCTTTCTTTCTTTCTTTCTTTCTTTCTTTCTTTCTTTCT
>JAQHUG010000009.1:6817032-6828351 GCA_028555095.1 Dicrostonyx torquatus | reverse complement strand
TTATTTAAATCACTGCTTGGCCTGTTAACTCTAGATTCTTATTGGCTAACTTTTATCTTAATTTAACCCATCTCCATTAATCTGTGTATCATCATGAGGTCATGGCCTACCAGCAAAATTTCAGCATATCTGTCTCCGGTGGTGGCTTCATGGCTTCATGGCTTCTCTCTGACTCTGCCTCCTTTCTCCCAGCATTCAGTTTAGTTTTTCCCACCTACCTCTATTCACTATGCAGGCCCAAGACAGTTTCTTTATTAACCAATGGTATTCACAGCATACAGAGGGGAATCCCACATCAGGCAACTATGATAACAAAGCTTAAAATGTGGCTACACTGAAACTTCTTTGCAAAGTTTATGCCTTTTGAAAAGTACCTGTGAACTCTTCCATAAGAATGGGTTCTATTGACTAAGAAACAAGAATTAGGATAAAGGTCTAAGAAGGAAGGGTTTATAATCAACATAATAGTAAATCTCTTTTGCAAAGTATATTGAACCTCTTTTATAAGGGTGGGTTCTACTGACTGAGACACAATGCTCAGAATAAGGAAGATTCAGGTGAGGTCTTATGTCACAGAATGGCAAAAGATCAGGCTATTGGACAACTTCTACTCTTAGCCTTCTGGATGGAAGACAGGCATGGACCTGCCTTCTAAGGTTGTGATCTATTAGTTAAAGTTGAAGCTCAAAATGGGGTCAGCTTTTCCTTACGGCCATCAGCTGGGTGTGTGCTATCCTAAGAACAATGGAATTGAATTAGCTTGAAGAAATTTGGAAGCCTCTCCTTCTGCATACGGCCTTTGCCACCATGACCTTAGGTAATGGTTTTGCTGCAAGGGCAGAAGAATAGAGAGAGGTAGAGAGGTGAGCCTTGTTTTTAGAGTTCCACGGATCCAGTCTGAAGATTTCTTATCTAAGCAATTGTTGTGATAACTTGTGTTAGCTGGGGTTACGGAGGTGGTCCTTGTGCAACTCTACCTTACTTGGCATGCCTCCTGAATGAGAAAGAATCACTGAGGGTTTGACGGGGGATCCTTCCAAAGGTTGTTACTCTGATGGGGTATATTATTTTGGATGACAGCAAAATGACTACGTGAGCCAGAAGCACATGACAGTCATGACAGGATTCTTGAGAAAAGAAGGAATTTCAGCAGTGTCTAGGTAGGTGATATAGGGTATAGTTAACAGGACCAATTAATGGGATCTGCTCATTTATGCCAGCTCCAGATGTCAGTGGCTCCTGACAGCAAATGTGTGTTCTTAAGATTGCCGCCAAAGGCTCTGAAAGATGGTATGAAAGTGTGTCACACCTCACCATCTTGAACAAGATGGAACACCAGGAAATTTTCTGAAGTGATGGTTGGTCACATTTTGTTTCTTGAACAGATATGTTTACTCTGTGAAAATTCACATTGCTGTATACATATGATGTATACATATTTGTATACATGAATTATACTTTAAAAATTATAAAAATCTTTATCCCACAAATAAAATTGCACACACACACACATACATACACACACACACACACGTCAGCACGTGGATGGTTGTGAGAAATCAGAAAACATTATAGAAAATAAAAATCTATCATTTTTCTTAGCACATTTATGATGATTGTTGTTAAAAATGTAGGCTTGTTTCATGTGACTTCACCAAAGAAAAGGGAGTAAAAAAGTCAGCCAACATAGAAAGAGCTCAAGTGTACACAGACAGTGATGCCATAAGGAAATCTGGGGCTTAGCATCTAATTTTAGACTTTGTGACATAATGTCCCTAGATTACACATCGGGCTGTAGGAGTTTAAGAACACATTGAGAGATTATTGTATATGTATTATCTCTTTATAATCAAATGACTTTTCCAAATAAGTTATTTTTGCTAACATCATACATTTTATAATATTCTGAGAGACCTTTACTCATCTTTGACTTGAATATTCCCTATTCCTAGACTGAACTTTTCTGGAAGAGCTTAAAATTCAGTAAGATATTATGGAAAGCATATTTAATTAGATCAAAGAGGATGCACGTTAGAGATTGCTCCCTCTTAACATTGAGAGGAACCCAGGAGATGTAGGACTCCTTGCACTGTGCCAGTGAGGACAGGCTTCATAGACTTGAGACACAAAAGTTCTACTGTAGTAGTGAGGGAGAGCAGGCTGTGTTCTCGGCATCTGGCTAGCTTACACCCGAAATAACCACATGGAAATTGTATTAATTTAATTACTGCCTGGCCCATTAATTCTAGCCTCTTCTTGGGTAACTCTTACATATCATTTTAACCCATATCAAGTAATCTGTGTATCACCATGGGGTGGTGGCTTACCGGGAAAGATCCTAACCTATGTCCATCTCAGGCTAGAGAAACATGGCATCTGCCACACTTCCCTTCTTCCCAGGATTCTGTTTGGTCTACTACGCCCACCTAAGGGCTGCCCTATCAAAAGGCCAAGGCGGTCTCTTTATTAACAAATGAAAGCAACCCAAATACAGAAGGACCCTCCTACACCACTCTACACAGGACTTAAGTCACTTCAGATACTGGGTGCATGCTTTTGTGATCCCAGGGAACCTGTATTGTTGGCCAGGCGGTTTTAACTCTGAGGCTTCTGCTATTTGCCTAAAGGGTTTGGTAATTTATTAGAATGCTTCACAGGATTCAGAAAAATGTTCTGCTCACTACTGTAATATCAAGGGCACATAGGAAGAATAGTTAAATAAGTAGATGCTTGGAGCTATGTCTGCAAGCATCTCAAGTAGAAAATTTACAATTCCTCAGGCTAATAGCCCTTGCCTCCTTGATGTATGCTCGTATCCTAGGAACAGTTACTTGCACTTAGTTTAGTTTTATACTGGGGTTTCATTGTGTAGGCATCATTTATTGATTGAATATTATTTTTAATTGAGCTTGAACTCCACAATTATTCCCTGACAAGAGATTTGGTTGGTATTGTGTATCTTAAATCCCCAGGTCTATGATATCATCAAGCTATGAATAGCTCAGTCTTGAACTGTAAAGGGTGTCCACAGTGAGTCTCCTTGGTTATAATCCAATTAACCCAGAATGAGTAAACAGTTATATCTTTATTAAGAAATTTCAAGGTTTTGGAGCAGTCTGTTTAGGAAAAAGGTAAAGAGCAGACAAAATTTTATGAGTAACAAGGTTTGTTCATCTAGTGGTGCATTGAAGATTCTATTCAGAGGGAATTGCAGCGTACAGGACACTTTACATGACTTTACATCTCAACGGAAGGCTAGGCTTTGTGAAACATGAGAGTCTGAGCACCTTTACTCTGTTCATTAATGCCAAGGTTCTGCATGACTCTGTGTAGACATTGTAAATGCCTTGCCTTGCACATTTTTATCTCTACGTACATTGTGATGGCATTCTTGGTAGTCAACTGAACTACCTCTGGAGTGAACTACAATCCAGATATGGAGGGTACACTTGTGATCCAGATCTTAGGCAGAAAGACAGCATGCCTTCGATCTGGATCTTGAGGCTGGAAGATAAAGGCTTTGGGTCCTGATCTTGAGGTGGGGTGACATGCACCTTTAATCCAGATCGTGAAGCAAAAAGGCTCACCTTTAATCTGGGCCACACCATCTGATGGAAGCCTATATAAGGACAGTGGAAGAAGGAAGGGGTTGTTCTTTCTGGCCTGGTTGCCCTTGCCTTGTCAGCTCATCCATTCCTTCACTGGCATTGGAGCCTGCTTCTATAGGACTTCACCATATACAGAAAACCAGATAAGGTACTAACTAAGCCTAGTGGGACTGAGCAATTACCAGATTCTTGGACTTTCCATTCACAGGTAGCCAACCATTGTCGGAATACACACATACACACACACACACACACATATATACACACACATACATACATATACACACACATATATGTATATACATACATAGAGGTTTGGCTTTGTTGTAGTAGTTATGGCTATGTTGGAGGGAGAGTGTCAGATGGGAGGTGGATTTTGAGGTCTCATATATGCTCAAGCCAAGTTCAATATCTCAGACCACTTTCTGTTGCCTTCAGGTCAAAATATAGAAGTCTCATCTCCTTTTCCAGCAACATGTCTGCCTGCTTACTGCCATGTCCCACCATGATGATATTGGATTGAACCTCTGAACGGTAAGCCACCCAGTTAAATGTTCCTTTATAAGTGTTGTCATGGATATGGTGTTTCTTCACAGCAATAGATAACTAATATACACACTGATAACCAGAATGCTGATATCTCTGGGAGGATAAAAAGACATGGGAAGGTAAAGGAGGCTCTCACCTCTACTGGATGACAAATTTTAAAAAAAATCTAACAAGATTATGAACCATGCTTATAGTCAAACCTTTGCTTTAATTTGCTTGTGACCCATGTATAGTAAGAATTCTGTTAACCTTTTTAAATCTTTGCTTTATCAACCTGAAAATCTGTATAATGCTGTCACTAAAGTTCTTTAGATAGAAATAGTATATTAAGACATTTTCACTTAATCTCCTAAACTTTTTTTGACAATATAACTTCAAACGTTATCAAGATCACACATTGCTATTGACATTTGAAAGTAAATCTTTTGAGAAGACCTTGTGATCACCATTTTTGGGTGTGTATAACTATCCTTTTCAAAAAATCTCATCTCTTGCTCCCCTATTAACACCCTTGCCTAAATTCATATTAAACTTTGAAATAACAACATTAAAATATGTTGTTCGTAAGCTTAAAGTTTGTTTCATACTGACACACCCTGAAATTCTTTTATGTGGTGTTAACTTAAGAATCCCAGCTTTACTGGAGTAGAATTCCTCAGGCTGCTACAGACAACTCATACTGTTGTCTAGCAGAGAATTTTCATAGCTTCTTTATAATGTGTATTTATATGATAGGCACAGATGGTGCCTGCTCAAGGAAGGACTCAGTAGTGAAGAATGGCCCCACACCTTGAGGATGCCCCAGGTGGTTCTACTTTGAAATTTCTATACACTTAGAATATTTAATACTATAATCTAGAAAAAATTGATGCTTCTTATGGCAAATAAATTATCAGTGTTTTAATGAGTTTTTTCTCAGTACCTTTGTTGATTTGTACTAAAGATTTTTAATCTTCCAGCATTTATGCTCTAGGCATTCTCTCATTAAACAAAATCATACATAATAAACACCTCTTCCTAGAAGAGAAAAAAAGAAAATGAATGCTGGGAAAGTGATAACTCCAGGTTAAAAAGAATGTTATAGATTTGAATTATTCATAACATAAAAGAGAATAGAAGTGCTTAGGGACATCAGTTTATTGAAAAGTCATAATGTTAAGAGGAGAGAAGAGTTGAGCAGTATAGATAAAGGGATTTTCCATTCTCTGTTCTTTAATTCAGCTTTCCCCTGAATTAATGGTTGAACAAGCCTTGAAAGAAAGTGTGGATGTACAGTTCTATTTCTTGGATTGCCATGTGCAAGACTATCAATCAATTTGTCCTTCTTTTTTAATGTGTATGGGTACTTTGTGCCCATGTATATCTTGTACCACATGTGTGTCTGGTGAGCACAAAGGCAAGAAGGGCGCATCGGAGCCACTGAAACTACAGTTAGAGATGATTGTGAACAGTTATGTTGGTACTGGCAATGAAATCTCTTGAAGAGCAGTCAGAACTCTTAATCAAGAAGCCATCTCTCCAAGCCCCTACCAGTTTTCTTAAAGGCTTTTCTAGATATTTCTGCTAGCTTTTCAGCTCCAAGTTTTTGGGCCTCCTTCCTCTGGCTTTGACTATTTCTTTTCTTCTCTTCCTCTCCATCTTAATGTTTTTGCTCTTCCTGTTTGTTGAACTGTATTTCAGTCAATGAATATGTCTCTTCACATCTTATAGATGTGAAGGCAAAAAGTTTAGTCTGACAATAAGCTTTTGTGAAAATGTGGAATAATAAGAACTTTTATATATTGTTCATGTGAATATTAGATTTTATAAACACCCCAGGGAAACTTTTGAAAGGTTTAATAGGGTAGGTACTATTTATTCTACAATTCAATAACTCCTTTTCAATGTTTCCTTAATTGTAATGTAGGTCTAATTTTCTACCTCCCAGACTTCTTAGGATTAAATGAACCAATAACTATAAAATAAATAGAAGTTGTAGTAACAGTACCCTCTCTTAATATTTGAATATGAATTGTACTAACTGAAACTCATGTTGAAGCTTGGTCCTTAATTTTAAAAGGAGGTAATGATGTTAAAAGACATTTATGTCTTGAATAATCCATCATCATTAGTAGGTTAATATTTGTTTTGTGGAGATGGGTTTGAAATTGGATGAGTTAAACCCTCTTGGCAGATACTCACTTGTCCTCACAAGGACTTCACCCAAAAGATGAGGATGCTGGCATTCTGATCTTGAATTTCCAGGTGCTGTCTATTTGTTTTGGAGCTTTTTGTTCTGCTCTCATGCCCATGTCCACACATTCTCTGAAGTTTATGTTTCTAGGGATTGTGCGTGAAGTAGATATCAGAGCCTAATGATTTGTTTCATAGATAATTTCTAAATACCACAGATTGCTATGCAACTGATGAGTATATGATGAACCTTGAATATTAATTTTCCAAATGAGAGGTGAGACCTGAGAACATGTAATGTTAGAGACCAGATTGTACTGAACTGTCTCTTTCTGGTGTTATAAGTATGGTCTAACATTCCCCTTCTTTTGTTTTGAGACCGGGGCCTGTCACAGAATGCAAAAGTCCTGGTTTCAAAGCAGTTGGTGAGTCAGCAAGTTCCTAAGCCAGTAGTTGGTTGATTCATTGCAAAGAGGGTGAATATGCTCTAGAGAGAGTATGAGACATTTTATCAAACAGGAAGCAATGTGGTTATTCCAGGTTTTTGAGAAAGGTGGAGTCACAAGAATGTTTCATTGATGCTAATTCTGATGTTTGACACAGCACAGTGGGACTCTGTGTAAGAGATTAACTTCAGGTCTGGGCACAAAGTGGACCCAAGATATAAAATGCTGCAGCCATAGAATTTTATTAGAATGCCAGCGGGTGAATTCTAAGTCCAGGCTGTTTCTCTTTGTAACAGTGATTTCAGTCCTCTAGGTAAGAGTGTGATACTGTGTGGGAAGTTTCCAAACACAGATGCCAGCTGTATCAACAGGGGATCAATCAAGGACTTCAGCCCTGTAAATGTAAAAAAAAAAAAAAAAAAAAAAGTGGATTCAATTGTCAGCCTGAAATAACCTCATAAACACTGCTCTTCAGAACTTCTAGGATAGAATGGTAACCTTTGATCTCAGCTTTGCATTCTATATATCTTTAACATTAGGACCCAATTGTCCCATCCAGAATCCTGATCTGAGAACAGAAACTGTGAACTATTAGCCCCAAAACAATCAAAGATGTTTTATTCATGGCATTTTAGTTTCAGGCAGCAACATATCTGGCAGCCTATCACTTTGAAGACTCATTTTATTATTTTTAATTATGTGAATTTTAATTACGTAGGGGACAGGTGCCAACGTGCTTGAGGTCAGTTGTTGACCTGCAAGCATGTGGATGCTGGGGACAGAGCTAGAATCCTCTAGAAGAGCAGTAAACACTCTTAACAGCTCAACCTCTACCAGCCAATGGTTTTGGAGAAGAAAGTTTCACAGTGAGAAAGTAGTTGTCATTCAGAAAGGAGGGTATCCTTGGAGAATGTTGTTTAGCGTTAACTCTGCAGGTGGTTTTATTATTTTTTATTGCATGAATAATAACCTGGCTTATTTTTAATAAGTCATTTCAAGCGTATCTTCACAGAAAATCCATAGAGTAGGTAATAGTGAAGTCCCATAGGTGCTGAAAAGATATTTCAGGGATGAAGAGCACTGGTTGCTCTTTCAGAGGATCTGAGCTCAATTTCCAGCACCCATATGGCTCCTCACAACTATCTATATATAACTCCTCTCTGTGGCCTTTACCAGCCATGCAAATGGTGCACAGACACACATGCAGGCAAAACACTAATATACATTTAAAAATTAAAAAACAATCCTGTGGGGACAGAGGAGATGGGGTGGAGCTGGGAGACTTGGAGGAGAGGAGGGAGGGGAAACTATGGCCAGGATGTAAAACCAAACAACATATTTTCCAGACAAAGAAACTGAAACATTATAAGTGGGAAGTTGCCTTGGAGATGAGAGAACGATCATACAGAGATTACAGTCCCCAACTCAGGTTATTAGTCTTCTAAGCCAAACCTAACCTGCCAAGTGAGTTCTCATACTAAGGCCAATTACAAATATTATACAATCAAATGGAAATGGAGCTGTTCTCGTGGAAGAAAAGTAAGTCCCAGGCATTTCTTAAGTGAGGATTGAGACTGCTTAGTCTATCTGATGTCACAGAAAGAAGATTTTACTGCTCATCAAAACTCTCATGTTTAGTTAAGCTCCCTGCATGTTGAGGGCTGCATAAATGTGTAAATTCACCTGTCTCTTAAAAGTATACTATGAACCTGGGTGGTGGTGGCACACGCCTTTAATCCCAGCACTCGGGAGGCAGAGGCAGGCGGATCTCTGTGAGTTCAAGACCAGCCTGGGCTACAAGAGCTGGTTCCAGGATAGGCTCCAAAGCTACAAAGAAACCTTGACTGAAAAACAAAAACAAAACAAAACAAAACGGATACTATGAACAAGGCTGATCTCTATTTTGTAGAAGAATAAAGTATGATCCACCAATGCATAGTACATGGTAAGTTTAGAACTGGGATCCACATCAGAGGCCTGGTTTGGGTTTTGTTTATATTGTTATACAGAATGCAAATATGCAAGGATACAAACACAAAAATGAGGTTAGGAATAGAGAGGAGGTTAAAAACAGGGAAATGCTTAGGAGAAGACAGGGGGTTGGAATGGAGGGCTAGTTAGGAATGAAGAAGGACTAGAAATGGAAACAGTGTTAGGAATGAAGGGCTAGGAATAGAGAAGAGGCTGCTAATGAGGAGTAAAGGGGATTAGTAACAAAGAGGAGATCAGGAATAGAGTGGGTTAGGAATATAGGGGGCTATGAATGGAGCTGGTAGGATGTCAGAGCCTTATTTCAAGGAAACAAAGAATTTTAAGTGGCAACGTCACTTTGGAGTTATATACACTGATGTAATGTAAACATCTCTTTATTCTCCAATCTGCTACACATATGAATGCTTTGTTTAAATAGAATTTCTTTTGGTAGTAGTGTGGATCAGGAACAGAATATGAATTTCAAATTTGGTTTAAAAAAGTCACAAGGCACATATGGAAAGAGTATAAACAAAAAAGGTCTGGCAATATAACTAGTAGTAGGTTGAAAGACATATATCAGTCCTTTTTCTCTTTCTATGTTCAAGTTTTGGGACCTTCTAAAGCATACAAAAAAATTTTGAGCCAGTGTTATTGAGGTCCTAAGGAACTGGATGACGGTGTTCAACACTGGCTGATCACTAGATTCAGAGGTAATATCTTGAGGGTTAAGTTTACTGAAACCACTAGCAGGCAATGTATCATTAATAATTAATGGTTCATGACACCTAGCATTGTTTCAAGTACATAATCTCCAAATAATAAACAACTATTCATTGCTAAAATAATGAATATTTTAATGGCTGTTACCTTAAACAATAATAGTTAGTAGGTAGATAAAAGTCAATTATTTCCTTTTGTTGTGCTTGTAAAGAGCAAGAGACACTTTTCTACACCACCTTATTTATGTCTTATTCTATGACTTATAGCATAACTTGTGGATAGTTGATAACACCCTCTAGTCTATCGTGATGGCATTTAAATGCAAGTGTCATGAATAAGATCAACAAGTATGTGGCACTTGATTAATCATATTCTGGAAAACTGAAGTCAATTTGATGGAATAATGTGTGCTAAGGCAAAGAACAAAATTTGTCTTCAGCAAAAAAGTTTGCCTTTTCTAAATTTTATATTAGCCAGTTTCCAAAATAGAATACTTTCAAGTAATACATTATAACTTTACAGCTTCAATTCTTGGAACACATTTAATTCCTTTTGTTTCTTTCCTTGCATATTCTTATGAACATTCACTTGTCCCACAGTATTCACCGAGCTCTAGATTTCTGAGCACTAATGGAGTTAAGGATCTTGTGTGCAGGGAACTGGCAGTGATTTCATCTACACTTAACAGGCTCCACTGTACTAGCTAAATAGCAGAATAAACATGCTAATGTATTAGATATTTCATAGCACTATCAAGGGCAAGAAAATTAGTCACCAAGCCCATGCAACAAGGATGGATGCCCAAATGTCACCACTGGCAACTTTGGAAATGACAAGTCCTTTCTAGTCACCACTCTCAGGCATGAACTACGGTTTTGCTAAGGTGCTCAATGTGAGACATAATTCACATAGCCTGGATGACTGCCCCACCTTTTGGACACACTCTCTGTGCAACAGTGGAGAACAGATTTCAAATGGTGACTACTTTCTCCTGAAAATTCAAGTGGAAGTATGCAACTTGGGGAAATGAGGTCATATGTCCTTAGTTACAAGGAAGTCTGGGAAAGTTGTTAAGTAAATTCTGGCTTCTACTTGAGAGAGATAGGCTTATAATACAAGAAATCCATCTAACACACAGGAGCTCTCAAATCATGCTAGATAGTCACATATTCATCCTCTGGTCATATGGGTCATAGCTACAGAGTCATATAAGAGAGTAGGTTGAACATGTTTTAGGCAGGAAGGGTTTTTTCCTGGAAGATCCTAGCCTGCCTCCTTGTTTTGCTTGGTCTTATCTCCATCTTCACACTGCTTATTGTAAGGAAAATTTTCTAATATTTAATATTTTTTTATGTAGTAAGTATCATTTTAGAATTTCTGATATGTGCTAGGGTCTATGCAAGACAGCTTTAAATGTATTTTGTCTTAACATTGTCTATCGTCCTTTCTCTTTCTTTGTCCTCCCCCAAGCCTCCCTCCCCCGACTCTCTCTGTATATGTGTGTTCTAGGAATTGCTGTGGGAGATTAAGCTCTCTTGCTTTCAGCCAATGGCTTCTAAGATACCATAGGGGCGTGGTTTTCATTTTATAAAAAGCCACAGCAGCTCTCCAGGCTCACTTGTTTCCGGCTTCCCTGATGACTGCTAGACTTGGTTTCCTGTTTGCGACCAAGGAATGAGGCTTGGGACATTGATCTGTAAGTTCTATCCCCTCCAATAAAATATCCTTTTTAATCAAATTGGTGTAAGATTGTCCTGCGACAATATTTTGGTGTCCAACATGGCTGGCTAAATCCACTTAAAAACCGGAGAGGGCTTAAAAAGGAGAGAATCCCCCCTCTCCACCAACCC
>JAQHUG010000009.1:6790543-6805627 GCA_028555095.1 Dicrostonyx torquatus | reverse complement strand
TTTTGATCTGGACCTCAGTTTGGATAGTTTGGTTTGTTCATACCTAGTTTCTTGAGATCTTTATATATTTTGGATATTAACTCTCTATCAGATGTGGAGTTGGTAATTTTTTTCCCATTCTGTCATTCTGTAGACTGCCATTTTGTCTACATGTATGCCTGTAGGCCAGAAGAGGGCACCAGATTGTGAGCTACCATGAGGTTGCTGAGAATTGAACTCAAGACCTCTGGAAGGACAGTGCTCTTAACCACTGAGTCATCTCCCCATCCACTTCCCAATTCCTCATCAGCTTTATATTAAACCAATTTGAGTGGCAAATTTCTACAGTGTACTAGAGGATAATTCCACAGCATATTGAAAGTATAGGAATATCTGTTTTGTTTTTGTCTCTTTGGAAAAATAACATTAATAAAATCAATTATTAAATGGATGTATAAACACATGCTGGATAACTAAAGTGGATTAAAAATTGTACACACACACACACACACACATATATAAAGAACTGGCAGGGCAGTATTTGACATTATATTATTATATTCTTGGCCTCTATGTGAGCTGCAGATATCCAGGCAGGCTAGGCTCCTACTGACTGCTGAATACGTTTCATCCCTTTTCATATTTGGTAACTCCAGCCCTGGCTGCTTCCTCCACACATGTTCGCAGAAACCTCTACCTTTTCTCTGGTTTCTATTGTGCTGCCAGGATCCCAAGACACTGGAAAGCACAGGGTAACAGTGGACTGATGGGGACGGAGCTCCTGCCGTGAGAAAGTCTTGTTAGCAGCTCCCCTCAGAGCCCTCTGCACAGGGCTGGCATCATGGCAGACAGAGAGACAGGGTAGAATCGGGACTAAGTCAGGACCCAAATTATTTCTGAGCATTGCTCCTGGCAGAAAAACCTCATGCCTGACCCTAAGCAGCAGCCTTCAAATTGGCCCTCAGAGCTCTGCTCGATGGTTGAGAGAGACCAAACACTGCAATTAGGGCTAGGCCAGGCATTCAATTAGCCTGTTGCTTTTTCTAGGCCCTGGCTGTTGTAGAGAGAAAGGAGACTCCCTGTAGCCACTGTGGCAGCCCAGTTTGGTTATCATGCTCGGACAGACATTTGCCAATTGAGCCTTGGAAAAGTCTTTTTAGTTAAAAAGATGTGTGTGTGTGTGTGTGTGTGTGTGTGCACATATATATAAAAAACTTACACACACATCTGTTTTCTGTCAGGTTTTTAAAAATGATTCTCTTCATTAGTCCAACCTGTGAAGATAAACTTTTTTAAAATGATATATAAGGAGTACTGAAGTCCTTTTTGAAGACTGGTGGTAGGAGCTCTTGATAGTTAACTTATTCATCAATATTTTTGAGGGCATACTCTGTGATAGGAATTCTTCTATGTAATTTTTTTGATCCGCGAGTGATCAAACCAAAGAGCCCATCACCCTATCACCTCACATTTGGTTATAGGTTATGAAAACACTCAGTTGAAAATTGCATACATTGTTGCCTTTGTCACCTTAAGTCTCAGCCTCAGTGAAGGAAGGCCACATCTGCTTTGCACAGCGCATGAGGTGCATTTGTGTTCACCACTGTACATTGCCAGGTTTACTGGCCTGCAGTCACAGCCCTCCAGGTTGGGTGGATGGGAGCTCCCTTCTACCTGGTGTTGGTTACCTTTTAATATCAGTCCTGGCATGTATAAACCCGTCCCTGTAGAGCATCAGGATAGCCCATTTTTGTCCACTCTCTTGGCCCCTCGTGTGGAAGCTGTTTGAAGGTGGAGACTGGTCCTTATCTCTGTTTTTCTCTTGTTTCTTCAATGGCTTGCTCTGTTTCTAACACATGGTGGAGTTCCAGAATGTAGTCACAAATTAAAGGAATAATTGTGAGTTTTTAAGTAACATGGATTGTGCATTCTATGGCTTGTTTTCCCAGTGCTTACCTATGTCTCGGGTATAGCAAGTGTTCCAAATGTTAGCAAAATGAATTCACTCTGCGGATTAGGCGATTTAGATACTCTTAAGAAATAGCACTTTTATGAAAAACAGTAAGCTTAAGTATCCCCCAAATGAACATATTTCTTTTAAAACATCTTTAAGAAACCAAATGCCTTTGCATTCTGGAGGGAACAGATATTTTCATTTTATACTAAATGAGGAATTAGTTGTTCTCTTGACTTTTTTCTTTTTTCAAAGCCAGTTTCTCCACTCTGATTTACAGCTACATGCATTTAAGCTAAACCCACGCACCATTCTTCTAGCCTCTATTTCACACAGAGAAAAGAATTTAGATGTCTGTTTCCAAATCTCTAGGTTGCTGAGTCTAAGTCTGAGGAGGAGGTAACCATGCAGGCTGTGAGATATGTTTATTTTGTTGCACTGGCATGGGCATTGGTCATGACAAGTTGACTGGCACCTGATCATCCAAAACTGGCATTATTCAATAGTCATAAAGTAATGGAATGATCACATTGTCAAGTTATTTCACATCTGAAGGGATTAGAGGCCGATGGAAGTGAAATATTAGTCCATCGTTATAGCAGTGGAAGAACTTGAAGTCAAGTCTTTAGAACCTAAGAATTACCATTTCAGCACGTGTCACACTCATCCTTAAGCCATCACGTGACCTTCTGCAGACTTCCTGAGGATGATGAGGATGCTGTTTCATCCATTATTTGCCTAATACTACTGCTCAAGCTCTACAAGTTCTGAGCTAAGCTCATCAAAAGAGGAAGAGATTATCATCTATACCAGTTATCCCTTTATTGCTGTGACTAAATACCCAAAATGATAGCTTCATGGGGCTCTATTTTAGCTCATGCTTTCAGTCTGTTGATTAGATATGACAAGGCACAACATCAGAATGGCAGCAGGGCAAGGCTTCTCACTTCATGGCAGTCAGGAAGGAAGGAGGAAGGGGGAGAGAGGGAGACAGAGAGGAAAAGGTTGGGGAGAGAGAAGGAATGGGTAGGAGGGGAGGGAGGGAGAAAAGGAGGATATGGGGGAGAGAAAGGGAAGGAGGAAAAGGGAGGGAAAATGGAGGGAAAGAGAGAACTTCAAGGACAGAACTTAATAATTTTCGTCCTCCAATGACATTCTGCCTTCTAGTTTTTATTACTTCCCAAACAATACCTTCGAATTATGAACCATTGATGAAGTCAGAGCCCAGTGATCTCAATGCTTTTCTGAAGCCTTATTGGCTGGCAACCGAGCCTTTAATACAACAAACATTTGGTGACACTTTACTTGAAAATGTTAATCCTTTGCTTCCATGCTTTCTTTACAGGGAGTGGAGGTCTCCTGGGCCTCTGTTTTTCTTCAAATAATTCTTCCACTGCTGTGGGACAGTGGTCTTGTACCCTGTAAGGATTTTCCTGGGCCTCTGTTTTTCTTCAAATAATTCTTCCACTGATGTGGGACAGTG
This sequence comes from Dicrostonyx torquatus, assembly GCA_028555095.1. Lineage (NCBI taxonomy): Eukaryota > Metazoa > Chordata > Mammalia > Rodentia > Cricetidae > Dicrostonyx > Dicrostonyx torquatus. The sequence continues at coordinate 6,802,211 of JAQHUG010000009.1, read as the reverse complement.
GTCTTGTACCCTGTAAGGATTTGTCATTTTTATTGGTTTAAAAAAAAGGCTGACATGCCAGTAGCTAGGCAGGAAGTATAGGCAAGGTGACCAAAACAGGAGAATTCTGGGATGAGGAAAGGCTTAGTCTATAGTTGTCACCTAGATGCAGAGGACACAAGATGAAAATGCTTCACTGATAAAAGGTACCAAGCCATGTGGCTGACATAGACAAGAATTATGGGTTATTGTAAGATGTAAGAGTTAATTATTAAGAAATCATGAGCTAATAGGCCAACCAGTTTATAATTAATGTAGACCTCTGTGTGTTTCTTTGGGACTGAATGGTTGTAGGACTGTGGTTTTGGACAATTCTGTCAATTATGTTTTAAATAAATACTGATTGGTCAGTAGCCAGGCAGGAAGTATAGGTAGGACAACCAGACAGGAAGTAGAGACAGGGCAAGGAGAACCGGAGAATTCTGGGAAGAGGAAAGCCCATTCCTTTGCAGTCCTACCCAGACACGGGAGAAGGAAGATGTAACCTGCCTCTCTGAAAAAGGTACCGAGCCATGTGGCTAACATATACTAGAATAATGGGCTAATATAAGTTATAAGAGTTAATAAGAAGCCTGAGCTAATGGGTCAATCAGTTTATCATTAATACAGACCTCTGTGTGATTTTCTTTGGGGCTAAATGGCTGTGGGACCTGATGGGAGGATAGAAACAAGACAGGACAGAAACCCAGACAACAGGAATGGGTGGGACAGAAACCTCTGTCAGCATTCCACATACCAGATTCCTATGTCAGTCAATTTTCACAAAAGGATAATGTAGCATGATTAATAAAAACCCAGAGACAGAAACTGGGTTTCAACCTAAAAGTTAGAAAAACAAAACAGCCACTGATTCTTACCTCTACCTCAGTTAAAAATGGAGATCCTGCTTCCAGGAAACTCAGAAAGAGACTGTGTGTGAAAACTGTCTCCTCCCATTCTATATTCCCCTCTAGTGCTGGGATTAAAGGTATGCACCACTGACACCCGGTTTTTATGGCAAACTAGTGTGACTACTGGGATTAAAGGTGTGTGTCACAACTGCCTGGTCTGTAAAGCTAATCAGTGTGACTGTTTAACTCTCTGAACTTCAGCCAAGCTTTATTTATTAAAATACAAATGAAATATCACTACAGGATAACATGGATGTGCTGTGTAATAATCCTTCTGAACACTGTGAATATGTATTACTCTCTTTGGTTAATAAAGAGCTGACCTTCCTATAGCTGGGCAGGAAGAGATTGTGCAGAAGAGCCAGACTAGGAGGATTCTGGGAAGAAGGAGTGTGGAGTCTGTATGAGAGATAGATACAGAGAAAAACAAGATGGGCATTCTGTACTGAGAAAAGGAACTAAGCCACGTGGCAAAGCATAGATTAAAAATATGAGTTAATTTAAATGTAAGGGTTAGGTAGTAACAAGCCTAAGCTATTGACTGAACACTTATAATTAATATTGAGTCTTTATGTTGGTTATCTGAGAACTGGTGGGCTGGAAAAAAATGTTTTCCTACATGAACCAACTTTTTTTTTACTGAGAAAGGGTTAACCCCATCAGGGAAAGGGTAAGATAGAGGAATGCCTTGGAGCCTTTTACTTGAACCTGTCTGACTGTGTTTAACCATTGCTTTCAGGTGTCAAGTCTCATTTTCTGCAATTCTATTTTTAGGGAAATTTCCTTCTTGTTTTTCAAAAAATATTCATCCTCCCATCATTCCTTCCTTACTTGTCTCTTGGTTACAGGGAGAAATTTGCCAATTTGAGGGCACATGGTTCATTGGAAGGCCCACAAGACTCTGAGATTCCAGGGCAGGGGAGATGGGCAAACCTAATACACATTTCTCAGTTCAAAACCTTACATCTTGTCTCTCTCTAGTTAAGGTTTATGTGGTAGCCTAAGATTGCCTGGCAAGTCTGGATGAATCCATGTGATTCAGGTGAGTAGCTGTGGATCTGTAAAGCAATGCTGTGTTTCTGTACTGTATAATTTGTGCTCCCCAAAGAATGCTTCATAAGAAGAATCCAAGAACAAGCAAAACATTTTAGAGGTGATCTCATAAAATACTTGGAAGATGCTGAAACAGTAAAAGAAGAGTGAATTCCGTCAGTTAACAGATGCCTATCCAATCCAGATGTTACACTGAGTGCTTGGTGCTTAAACCTCTGGCAGAACCTGGAGAACCTTCAAAGAATCCATATCACACTGTTTCATTCAAGGACAAAGGAGTTGGACTTATATCCACTGACTCGATTCGATCAGGGCTTGAAGACTGCTAGGTGCAGGTTGTGGTATTCATTCTTCAAGAACTTTTTTATACCACAGAAAGAAGCAGTCTCAGAAAGAGAAATGGAGGCTGACAGGAAGGAACAAAGCTTCCTATGAGTGTTTGTAACTGCAAACTTAATGGCCTAACACACAAATCCACTTCAGTCTAGAGTTTGGAAGTTCCCACTGGCTCCTTCTTATAAGGGCCTTTTTGATGACACTGGGTCTACCCAGGCAATACAGGGACATTGTGTTCACAATTTTTAACTTTACATGGTTTTCAAGGACCCTATGTGTGTGTGGAATCATATAGTCCAGGGTTCAGGGGATTAGGATGTAAGACACCTTAAAGGACTTCCTTCAGCCTTGCTCAGGTGAGTTCTGAGGCTGGCTACCCTTTGTTTTGGATTGGAGCATAGTAGCAAGGGGGACCCTAGACACTAAGCAGCTAAGAATAATAAATATTTTTTTCTTCAGTCGGAACACATTGTTCTCTCTACCCTGTCAGTTTGGTTGAACAGTTTCAAATGAGGAAAAATGAAAGGCTCTTGGTCTTTGATCCCAGCATTTGACATGATTTATGAACAAGTCTTGGTGCCTGTGGGAGTCCCATTGAGTACCACTAGGAATCTCATACTGAATCCTACTTGACTAAGGGTTGTTTGAATGTTCTTTCTTTCCTTTCTGCTTGTCCAGGGCATATGCCACTGAGAGTGGATACTCATTTAAACTACCACGTCCAACTGGATGCCTTGACCCTCATTTTAAAAGGCTGGACACATGGAAATACCTTTAAATATGTTTACTAGAAGAAAGGGTAGGACATAGGTAATGTGGAGGCCCAAAAATGTGAGTCTGCTTCCACATTGACCAGAGTCCGAGAGTTGGAATTTACCTCTATTCCTTTAAGGTTCTTGTGTTTCTTCCTCAAGCTAAGGTCCCACCTAGATTTAGCTCAGAGTTCTGCTCTCTCAAGGTCATTGTCAACAGGTGTGGCTAATAGCCAGACCTTGTATTTTAAGAATAGAGAAGTAGACACATTTCTACCTCAAACAAAAGTCTAATAATCCAACTAAGGTTCCAGTTTCTTTAAGGAGATAATATGAATTCCACTCAGGGAGTGGTTAGCCTACAGAATGTTTTGGTATAGGGTGTGAGAGTGTCTTGTTTTGTTCTAGCAACAGAAGGTTTAACTATGATTGTAGCTTATGACCTTCAACTGGTATGTTCATTTCCCTGTATCATGTTAATGCAGTTTTTTGTCTTACTCCTACCTTTTGAGATCAGGGTATTTTAAGCAATTGAAAATTAAACACGTACAATTTCAATATTCACTGGAACTTCCTCCTGATATTTTTCTATGTTTTTGTGTTTTATTACTTTTCCTGTGTCTCCGTATTCTTTATTAATATTGTTAAATGCCCTTGCCCCTACCCTGGCAAGAGGTGTTTTGTCGAGGCTGGTCCCCGACAAGGTAATCGTGTCCCTTATATGTATGCTTGCTAGTATATGTGTGTTCAGTTCAGCTCCTCTGACATCAGACTGAGCTCTGGGCTGCCTATCTGAAGGTGAAACTGGTCTGGAATCTTTAAGGGAGTGGTTCTCAACCTTCCTATTGCTTCGACCCTTTAATTCAGTTCCTCATGTTGTGGTGACCCGAAACCGTAAAATAATTTCATTGCTACTTCATAACTGTTATTTGCTAGTTATGAATTGTAATAAAAACATCTGTGATGCAAGAGATTTGATATGTGGTCCCCATGGTAAGTCACAGCCTACATGAAGAGAACCACTGCTTTAAGAGGAAATGCAGGGCACTGTGATTTCTTTGGGACTAACCCGAGACCAACATGATGAACCATCTGTGTTGCTTCTCCAACACAGCTGAAATGCAGAGCCCTGAGGGCAGTAGCAGGGCAGACAGCAAGCCTTGGTCCCACCAGCTCTGAGATTTGCTGTATTCCCAGCTCCTAGCCTGAGGCAGTAGGGAAATAGACTTGTAAGAAAATGCTGACACTGTGTGGGTGACTGATTGGTTTCTCTCCAGCCTGCCTGTGTTTCCCTGAATGGTCGAATTTCAGCTGCAAGGCAAAATTATTTCCCTGGGACAAATTATAAGAAACCTTTTTCCAAATGCCCTTACTGGATATGGTTCCCATGGCCAGAAGAAATGAAATCTCTGTGACTTCCGTAGTTCTGGGATCAAGCTCACAAGCCACCTGAGGCCTCAGCATGACACCTCCCTTCCACATCCTCTGATCACTAACAGTCCTTCTAAAACCCGACTCTGGTTATCGTAACCCTTCTTAGAGAGCACAGTGAAGCACACCTAAGCAATGTGATTGCTTATAGACAGAGCGGTGATGTACAAATACCAAATTTTGGTTAATGCCAGTTTCATCTAAATGTAACATTCCTTATAGGAGGGGGAAAAATTCTTAATTCTCTTTTCCCTTCTTGTTGCTAGCTGCTTACCATGGCCCTGGGTGCATGCTACTGCATGGGAAAGCCTGTTGGAATCACATTCTAATTTTCTTTTTCTGATTGCTGTGGTTCCTATCATACCTCAGAAATGTCAGGGAGGCCTCACTTAGACTTTCAGGATTTCGCTACTTATCGAACTAATGGAAAACTAAAAAGGAGATGAGGACTTGGGTCCTTTTCTAATGCCACAACATCAGTAGGGAATAGAGCCTTGAAGATTAGCCAAACATCCTCATGGTCTGTCTGCTAATTTTCAGAACTGTACTCGACAGGTGGCCTGGCAGCAAAAATACAAAGTTGCTGTCTAAGGATGTTTTTACTTCTCAATCCTGGAAAAGTACAGGCAGACAGCAGTTTGAGGGCTGAGGGAGGGGTGGTGTGTGATCTCTGGACCTCAGTAAGATGATGGCAAGGTCCTTAAAAGCTGTTTTCAATCTCCACGGGAGCCAGAAATAATTTATCTGTCTTCAACTTCACCACTTACTGAGTTTGTGAAAATGTATGATCAGCTTAATGTTTCCAGTTTGAGATCCCAGTGTCATAAGGAGCTTCCTGAAGGAGGTCGAAGCTGCAGCATCACCCTGTTGCATGGTCCTGTCCCAGTGATGGCTCTTCAAGGTGCTGAAGGAATGCTGTGAATCCATTGCCATAGTCAGGGACATGCTTCATTTCTGTTGGATTTAGTGGGAAATGTAAGAACCAGGCCCCTCATTATTCAAATCTTTAAGAATACTTCACCATTTAATGTGCTCTTAACACTGAGGGAAACTGTTATGCAGTGTATCTGGTTCATAAAAGCTTGTTGACAATGAAGGACATTTTTGAAAGTAAATATGGCATTTTATGTGTGAAGGGGCAGACGTACAATAGAAACTCACCCCCTACCCCGAGTTTGCTTTCTGTTCCTCAGATAGCCATTTCCCTATGACAAACAGAGTTTCTGGGGAATTTGACGTTCAAAATGTCAGCATTTGTGATTTAATCTTCCAGGATGGCGATCTTTCTAGGATTCTTCCCCACCTCCATATTTTAAGCTTTGGGTATTACAGAAATTAGTGATTTTGTCCTTTGAGGATTTACAAATTTAGGATGGGCTGTTTGATATTCTGTCTTTAAGGATGTAGTCAACACAAGTCTTTGCTGTGCTGAAGAAACTCTGAAGACCTGTGCAGTCCTGGTTCTTAATTGCTGTTCCACAATTGTTTGCCTGTTTCCATCTTCTCATGACCCATGGATGTTGAGCATTCATTGTTTCTTGGAAGAATGAGAGGCATGGATGATTTCTACAGGTGATAGAATAGGATAAAGATACCCACAGTGGAGGGGGGTGGCGGGGGTGGCGGGGGGCTAGAAGCAGAAATGACCATGGCTTGTCTTTAGGTATGGTCCACACCATGTGTAGGTAAGAAAAATTTGATCTTGGTTTCTTTCATTTTTTGAAACAGAATTATGCCTCCTTTTATTTTTTATTTTTGGAACTAGGAGTAGGTGATGTTGCTTCCAGAATTTTTTTAACAAATAAAATGCCTTTAAAGTTAGATGTATATACTCCATATTGTAGCTTTAAAATACATAAACAAAACTGTCTTCATCTTTGCCCTCTAATTCTACCCTTTTAAGACTTTGTTCTTTCACAGTCTCCTTACATACATACCCCCTTCTCACCCAACAGTGTATTTTGACTACACTGTTGTGTAGTCAAACAGTGGGGAACATATCTACCCCATTATGTTTTCCGGTGCATCAACACCTTCCCCCAAACAATCCCTCACCTATTTTCATGTTTCTTATTTGTTTATTTGTGGCCACTGTAGTTACTTAATGGTTGCCTCCAGAAACATGAGCAAGACGTTATTTGCTAGAGTAAGGGCAATTTATCCCCTAGACTTCCCAGAGATGTTGACAAGCAAGACTCCAAATCTTACATTATATCCTGTGACAGTGCTTACATACTGCTGCCTTCCAATATCCCAAGAGTCTGTGGTGCTGCCGCCTAACCATTATTTTAGGGTCACAGCATGCTTGTGTTATGATCTTCTTCCAGTGGTCCCAGGAAGGCAGGAGGCAGGCTTATGACACCAAGGCTGCATTAGATGGCTGTGTTGCATTGCTTTGTATTAGCAGACATTTTTTTTCTCCCACTGTAAGCCTCAGGCTTTCTGCTCCTCAGAGTCAGCCATTCAAATGTGTGAACAAACATCTGGAGTGAAACATTCTGTCTCATATTGGTATCCAGCATGGGGCTGTTTTGTTTCATCACTGTACTCTTTTAGGAGGTGTGAAGATATGATAAAACTTTCCATCATAGGATCTTCAGAATAAAGCCTGTTGGCTTCTGGATTATATGGAAAGTGTGACTTGCTGCAAATACCCCAAGACTCTGACATCCCTTACACTAGCTGGAGATTGCACTGTGACAGTGAGATTACACTATATATGTCTGCAGTTCTGCCTTCTCTCCTCACCTTTGTCCTCATTCATGGGCATGGAATGTCCTTCACATCTTTTGGTTTTAGGCCTGCAACATTGATTTGCTTTTCCCAATGGAAGGGAAAGCCAGAATGGACTCTACTTCCAAGCTAAGGATTTATGGAGACATGCTCATTGCTCTTCTCCTTTGGGCAACAACATGAATATGTGGCCTGGGCAATTGTAGTTTCCAGATAAGACAGGTCCTGCAGGACTACTGGCCATAGCTGATGATGCTTTCATAAGTCACCGAGTCCTAGTGGCTGTTTGGTACTTAACATTACTGCGATAATATTTATTAGTGTAAACACTTCAAATTTATTTAACTTATTTGTATTTTGAGGTGTGCCTCCTATGTATTATACCTATTTCTTTGCTTGAACACTTTTTTCTAATTCATCTAAAAATATATATTTATTCTAAATGGTCACATACAATGGGGTGCCCTTATGGAGTACAACACACGTGTACAGCATGTGATGATGAGATCTGGAAAATTAGCATGTTCATCCTTTGACATTAATTGTGGTTTGTGTAAGGGAGAATGAAGACATTCTACGCTTTGTATTTTATGTGATGAGTTGTAGCAGTATCACTCACCCTAATAATTAAGCCAGATAGGGGTTTTTCTTGGTTACTTTTCCCTTGCTGTAACCTATTACCTGACAGACACAGCTTAATTTTTGGCTCAGAAGTGTCAGTCTGGTATACTATGTCGGGTTCGGGAGAGCAGAGCCATTCATACCACTATAGGAAATGGCCAAGGGACAGGCTTTCCAGTGACTTCCTTCCTTCAGCCTCACACCTACCTTTCACCACTTACCAGCAAAGCCCTTATTTATTAATTAAAGGATTAGCACATGAATTAGATAAGAGCCCTTCTTATCCAGTGCTGTCTGCAAACACCCTCACAGAGATGCCCAGAGGTGTGAGTCTCTGAATCTGACTCTAGTCCAGTTGACAATTGAGTTGAACTGTCAGATAAGGACCATTTATTTCTCAGCAGTGCAGACATGCCTGCTTCTGCCTCCCAGCAACTCCCTTCTCCCCTGCAGAGACAACCACTTGATTTCTAACATTTTGGTTTATGCTTTACTGAGTTTCATAGAAATAGAATCTTAAGGGAAAATCTCTTCATGTCTATTCCTTTGCCTCAACATGCTTTCCAATTCATCTAAAAGTGTGTATTTCTTCTAAATGATTACACAAAATGGGATGCTTTTATGGAGTAGAGTGTCAATACATGTGTACAGTGTATAATGATGAGATCTGGATAATTGCTATGTTCATCCTCTGATGTTAATCACTGCTTTGTGTTGAGAGCTTTCAATATCCTCGTTACTAGTTATTTTGAAATGCTCAATTAATTGCTAAGTACAGTTATCCTACCTTGTTATTGGAACATTAGATGTCATTCTTTTTGTCTACCCACAGCCTTGTAGCTGTTCAACATACTTTGCTCTGAGAGTCCTCATGGTGGTTTGTTCTTTCTATTGCTGATTAGGTCTGTGGCTAGAAGTGTACACATAAACCACAGTAAGTATACATTTTAACCAGTGATAGATATCTATGTCATTTCTGGAGTTTGTCTATTGATGTGGGAGTCCCTTCTGTGTGTTGCTTCTATTAGTTGATGAATAAAGAAACTGCCTTGGCCTAAAGGGCAGAACTTAGGTAGATGAAGAAGACAGAACTGAATTCTTGGAGGGAGAAAGCAGAGAGAGGAGACGCCATGAGTCCACCACCAGAGTAAGACATGCTGCCAAAACTTAGCCGGTAAGCCACTGTCACGTGGCAATACACAAATTAATAGTAATGTGTTAAACTAAGATGTAAGAGTTAGCCAATAAGAAGTTAGAGCTATATGGGCCAAGCAGTGATTTGATTAATACAGTTTTTGTGTGGTTATTTTGGGTGTAAGCTAGCTGGGTGGCCTGGAAGAACAGGCATCCTGCTTAATCCTACAGCCTGTCATTAATGACATAGGTTTTCATTTCTTCTTAGTAAATATGTAGAAATGGAATTCCTGTGTTGTATGGGCGATTCTTTTCTGAAGTGATTTTATTGTATTATTTCAGGTTATAATGTGTTTGAGTTCCTTCATGTTCTTATTTTTGACTTTTAGCCTGTTTGGTAAGCACATCTAGATAGATGCTTTCATCTTAATTTATTTAATGAATAGCAGAGGTGAGAATATTTCACAGGTTTATTCTCCATCACTGTATCTTCTTTAATGACGTTATCTGTTTAAGGTCTTTTTCCAAAGATTTAAAATAATATTTTGTCTTCTAATTATAATATAAGAAATTTTCATAGATTTTTGTATTCAAGACTTTATCAGATAAATATATGTCAGTTCCCTCTCTGATTAGAATTGTAAATTTGTCTGTCTCTCCCCTTCTGTTGCATCAGTTCTTACTTCATGTGTTGGGGAGATCTGTTATTTAGTATATCAGTAATTCAGGGAATTTTACTTCTCTTGGAAAATTTATTCAGCATTATGAATACTTATTTGTATATTTTAATTTTACTTTGTATCTTGATATTTATGTTGTCTGATATTAATAGAGCCACGCAAGCTTTCTTTTATGTCACAAATGCATGTGAGTGCCTTTCCTTCCATTTCCTTTTAGCCTATTTCTGTTTGCATTCAGAGATCTTTCTCTAGGTTACCAATAGCTGGGTCCTCATTTTATTCTTTTAGGTCCTCTCTACATTTCAGTTTATTTTAATTCAATGTAATAATTATTTTAATTAAGTTTATGTCTACTACCTTGTTATTTGCTTATTTTTGTCACATCTATTATTTCCTTTGCTTCTCCTTACCTCATGTATTTATTATTAAACAATAAGCTGTTTACAACTATTATTGTAATATATATATAACATATATATAGTACACACTATATAATATATATACATATATGTATATATATAAAACACACATATATATGCAGTTTTTTTGTTTTTTTTTCACTCTTTTGGCTCTTTTGGAGGGAACTGCCACCCAGAACCCAAATAAATCACACATGGAGGTTTATTTTTAATTGTGAATGCCTGAGCTTAGCTTGGCTAATTTCTTGTCAGCTTTTCTTAAATTATCCTTACTACCTTTTTCCTTTTCTTACTTCTGTGTATCTTATTTTCCTTCTTACTTCATGTCTGGTTGCATAGTTGGATAACTGGCCATTGACATACCCCTCTCCTTGTTATTTTGCTCCTTCCCCTTCCAGATTTCTCCTTCTGTATATACTCTTTGCCTGACAGTTCTGCCTATCTTTTCTCCTGCCTTGCTATTGGCTGTTTAGGCAGGCAAAGAATTACAGTTTTACAGAGTTAAAAAATGTAGCATAAACAAAAGCAACACACCTTAAAATGATATTCTACAACATCTTCCCCTTTTGTCTAAATAAAAAGAAAGGTTTTAACTTTAGCATAGTAAAACTATACACAACAAAAACAGTTATCAAGTAATCAAGTAAAAATTGCATTTATAGGAAGAAAGAAGCCCATTTCCCCACTCCTACGCAGATCACCAAAGAGGCAGCAGGTGACCCTGCTCCACTGAGAAAAGGTGGATAGGACAGTGACAGTGTACTGTCCACTCTGCATTCAAGGGGACAGGAAGAGGAAGTGGAAAGAGGTGTGAGATAGAGTTTCTTGCTTTTGACTTGGTCTGCAAGCAGTCCTTATCCAGCACCTGCTGATCCATCTGGACCAGTAAGTCGGTTCCAGCCAGGCCACCCAGGAGCCTGGAGAGGGCACTAAAGACACCCTCCAATCCCTGAAACTTTCTGGCCACGCAAAGGGCCCTCCACCCCTACTGGCCCTTTTCCTTATTCAACTTAGCTTCCCTCCAAGCACTCCCTTCCTTCAGCGGGCTGGGTTGTGGGGGGAGAAACTGGTGGTGAGTCCTAGGCTGCAGGAGTTTCTTTGTGCAGAGCAGGCTTCCTCTTCCAAGCCTGCCTTTTTGACTTGCCTGCAAGCAGTCCTTATCCAGTGCCTGCTGATCCATCTGGATTGCAAGCAGCCCTGAGCCAGTGCCTGCAGAGCCATCTAGTCTGCAAGTGGCCCCTATCAAGTACCAGTTGATCCATCCGGAGGGGGAAAAGATGGCAGGCGCCAATCCAAGAATTCTTCCAATAACCTAAAAAGCAACATGATAACACCAGAGACCAGCGATTATGCAATAGGAAGACCTGAGCAAACTAATCCAGAAGAAGTAGAAGAAATTGACCTTAAATGTTACTTTATGAAAGCAATAGAGTCCATTAAAGAGGAGGTAAAAAACTCCTTTAAAGAAAGAGATGAGAAGACTAACAAAGAGTTAGAAGAAATGAATAAATATCTCAAAGATACCCTAGAAAACCAGGGAAAATCAATCAAACAGGTAAAGGAAACAGTTCAAGACTTGA
>JAQHUG010000009.1:6771507-6781591 GCA_028555095.1 Dicrostonyx torquatus | reverse complement strand
AACACTTGGGAGGCAGAGGCAGACAGATCTCTGTGAGTTCAAGGTGTGGTGGTGCACACCTTTAATCCCAGAACTTGGGAGGAAGAGGCAGGTGGATCTCTGTGAGTTCAAGAGCAACCTGTGAGTTCAAGGGCAACCTGGTCTACAGAGGGAGTTCTAGGACAAAGATACACAGAGAAACCCTGTCTCACAAAGCCAAAAATTAAAAATAAAAAAATAGAGTTTAAAATAAAGCCATGTAAAGTTGGAAAACACACAGAGAATCTGGATATAGTATATTATTATGCTCTCTTTGAATTGTTTGAATGCTGAAGAAAGAGCAACAGCTGCTAAAAGATATTTGTTTATAAATGCTGCTGAATTAATCCAAGATAGGTATTTTGAAAATACCTTGACTTCAATATTGAATTCAAAAGATATGTTATTTTGAAGAAGAGGTTTTGCTTTTATTTCCACAGAAAATGAAAGGCTATGAATTTATTCTGGGTTAAGAAAAATTAGGTTTGATCAAGGAAGACTCCCTTAGAAATCTCCAATAGGAGTGGATGGCCCAGATGTCTGAGTTCTACATCTAGAACAGATTCAAAATTGTTGCCTAAATTATCAAACCTCACAGGATACTCCAGTCATGACTTGATCATAATTCTAAGTTTTCTTTAGGTCCCCATCCATAAGATTATCAGCACCCCCAATCAGCAGGAAGTAGACTGGAAAACTGTGCCCACATTCTTAAAAAATGGACTATAGATATTTTCCTTGGTTTAGAATGTTGGTTACAAGTTGTTATGGATAATGGTCAGGAAGAAAGCTAAATAAGGGAGATTCAATTCAGAGTTCTTGTTTTGAAAAAGGGGGAAAATGCTATGGGATAATTGTCTTTTATCCTGTCACTTGTATTATTTTTAATAAAATGCTGACTGGTCAGTAATTAGGCAGGAAATATAGGTGGGGCAACCAGGCAGGAAGTAGAGGCAGGGCAATGAGAATTCTGGGAAGAAGATTCTGCAGTCGGTAGTTGTGACCCAGCCTCAGAGGAAGCAAGATGTGACTGCCTCACCAAAAAAGTTACCAAGCCACGTGGCTAACAGACAAGAATAATGAGCCAATTTAAGATGTAAGAATTAGTTAATATCTAGAAAATTCCTTTATGGAAAGCAAGAATCTGTGATGCCTCTTTTGAGGTGGACAGTTTAGATTCTATTTATTTCTTTTAAAATGAACATTTCTTCTTTCCAGAAGTTCAGCATCTAAATTCTGTAGAAATATCAGGATGTTCTCTCAGTGAGTTCTTGGGAGAAAGTGCATATTTTTAATATGGCTCTGAATATCCCCAAAACATTGTATTTTTAACTTTGTATTTATCTCTTGATTGGTGTTAATTCCAAGATTTTATTTATCATTTGTCTACCTGTGTAATACCCAGAGGCATAGGGATTCTACAAAGAGACAGCCTTTTCATGTTTAAGATGCTGATCTTTGTTTCCATGTGTGACATTTCTCCTTTTTCCTTTCTGTCAACTCTCTCTCCCTGGAAATGTCTCCTTTATTTCTCATGAAGGCACCCAAAAACATTACCTCCTACATACTTCATATCAAAATTCTAAGAAATTTTGCTTGATCACACAATGAAAAAGAAGTTCACATCTCCTAATTTAATAATTTCTCAGTTAAATTTAGAAGGACTATTCTAGTATAACTACTTCCCGTGGAAGATTGGTGCTCACTTTAGTTGGTCAGTATATATACAATGTTGAATATTAAATATTTTGTAAATAATGCTAACAGAACCATACGTTTATTTTATGGTATCTACTTTGTAGTTTGTACTTTGTGTTTGTTGAATCACACAATCTCTCAGATGACTACTCCCTGCAGTATATGGAACCCATATGTCTACAATATTGAAAGGCTCAATAATTATCCTATTGGGTTGCTTCTTATCTTTTTGTTTTCTTCCTTCCAGTCTTGCACTTTTGTTCCCTGAGATCACCTTCAAAATCACTTCCTGAGTGAGGCATTATATTTATCTTTTAAAGAAATTCAATGCTACAGTAATATAAGTAGTCAAGATACAATAGGACTGTCTATCATCATGAGGACCACTAATGGAAAAAAAATGAGGTGTTCTTAGCAGTAGAGTTACATCTGAATCTGTCTTTAAGGATGGATAGAAAGAAAGTAGACAGACAAGATGAATGTAGGCATTCTATATTGAGAGAACAGTGTAGCTAAGCAAAGCCAGTGTTAGCAGCAAGCTCCAAATTTTGGCACATATTTTGTTCATTCCCTCTCCTAACTGTACTGGGATCAATGGGTGTGACCAGTAGAAGATGACAGAATTACTGATTTGCATCTTCGGAGGCTGAGCTATATAAGAGTTGGACTGAGATCTTAGGTCCTATTCCTCATGGGTTACTAGCTCCTGGGAAATCAACTGTTATAGCATGGGGACATTACTACTGCCTGTGGTGAAATCTAGACAGGGAGGAGTAGTCTGATGTTACAGCAGAGCTTGGAGCATGGGTACTCAGTGTGAAAATGAGGCCTGCCAAGAACCACACAAATGAACTCGGAAGATCGTGTAGCCTGATAAACTTACTTTTGGCCACTCAGATTAGCTTTAACCTCATGCAGGCCCTTGAGGTACATTTATTTGACTAAGTGGCTCCTGGATTCCTAAATCTCAGGTACTCTGTGAAATAACACATCTTACGGATAATTGTTATGCAGAAATAAATAATTAATACAGAAAAAGTGATGTATAACTACAAGTGCATTTTTTTTTACACTCCCTCAGCTTTCAGAATTTTTATGATTTCATGCCCATTTTGATTAACATTCCTGAGATGATGCTAGATGCTAGAACACATTTGAGTCTTTACGGTCTTTGAAAATTTACTTGATATAAACTTTAATTTTCCTCATTTGTAAGGTGTGATGAGAATTCCTATATTTTTTAGAAAATTAAGAGCTATGTGAGATACTACATGTACGACCTTTCTTAAATTTCTTTTGTCTCTGTTAGGAACTTGATACATTTAAACTATCACTATGCTTATAAAGAGGACCAAGGCCTCAGGCACACATGAAAAAAGATTATAAAATAAAGTTGCAATTTTGCCTACTCTGCTTCATTTGTAGATTTTTTTCTAACCATTTTCAAGGATAACTTCAATGATACTTTCCCTGTTTCTTCCTAATCAGCTTGCTTCAGGAGTCTAAGAACGTAAAGAAGTGTGAAGGTATACCCAATGCCTTTAATTAGTAACCACTAGTACGTTTTCCCAATGTGCCAACAAAAAGGTTGAAAGTAATCAGCTGGTGAAAGGTTAATTAACTCAACCTTTTATAATTTGGAACAGGCCTGGCTGTCTTTCAAAACACTTCATTTTGGGCAGAAAGCCTTGTGTTCGAAGAGGAAAGAAGGAAGACTCAATCCAAACTCAGTCGAGAAAAAAAAAAAACATAAGAAGACAAACAATTCAGTCAGCTTCATAGCTTTTTTTTCTCAAGACCTACTTGTTACCAAAGTGCAGGCTGGTTCAGGGGTCATCTCGCCTGAGTCACAAATAAGCTAGTCAAAATTCCAGGTGGGTTGAACAGGTAGAGAATCTGGTCCCAGGGAAAGCTGATGTCATATTAGCTCACTAGCTTTGTGCATTTTAACTTTCTGTATATAATTTCTCATCTTCTAAATTTTGTGATCCTCTTTGGATCAGTAGCTATCTTTTCTGTGTTACTTTTATCTTGCTGAGTTTATTGTTAGATGGCTGCTATCAGGAGCATTTGTTTGAGAAAGCCTGCACTTCTCCCTAACAAGAAAACAGTTTGGCCATGATTTTGTCTGCATGGCAGTGAATTTATTAGCTCTTAGGAGACCATATTAGCTGGGCTGTCATCAGGAGCATTTTAAAGACCGTGTACTCAGAATGGCAAGACCACTGTATCAGTGATGTGGGCCCACAATAACGTTATAGGAAGTGCTGCCTGCAGTTTTATGAATCTTAGATAATCTCATGGATAATAGGAGATTCATTCAAGGTAGGCACCCACCCCTTACCTTTGTGGTGTATATAGAGCTTGGGCTTGAGCTTTGTGTCAGAATTTACAATTATATCCATTCACCATTACAAAGAAAATACTCGCAGCTGCCTCTTTTCTTATCTCTCCAGCTAGCTGCGACTTTATCGCAGGATTTTCTGATTACCCAGAATGCCGAAGGTAATTACAGCGTATCATAGGCATGATATATGATGGCTTGAAGAATGCACATCTCTAGGATGCATAGATAGGCTCTTTGCTTTTCCTTTGATTAACTTGAGAAAGTGACATCTACCTTTGTATCTCATTCTTAGGGCTTTAAAGAACAAAGAAACCAATACTGTCCCCTTATTTTTCTTTCCACCTTTGAAATTTGATTTGAAATCATCTGTAAGGAGAGGAATAGAGGGGACTAATGAAGTTAAGAAAAAGGCACAGGGCTGTGACTAGAACTGCAGAGGACTGCTTTGCCGGCATTTGGCAGGACTGTACACAGCCGTCTAGCAATGAGCAGCATAGCTCATGACAGAAGACATACATCCTGGTACAGTCTGAGCATATCCCTCAAAATACATATGTTTAAAATTTAATCTCCAATGTGATAATGTTAAGAGCTTGACTTGAAGAAGGAAAGATATCATGAATAGATTAACATTGGGTATCCTCTAATGGGCTAGTTATCACAAGACTGCTCTCTTTTAAATGAGCTTGACCCATTGTTTCTCTCTTGCTCTCTCTGGCCATCACTTCCCATCCTGTCTTTTTACTATGATTCCCACCTGTCCTGTCCTGAGTCAATTTCTATCATAACAAGGCATAAGGCAAAGACCATTGTCAAATGCCTACATCATCATGTTATTGGACTCCTATCCTGAAGAACGTGAACCTAGTAAACCCACACTGCCTATAAATTATCCACCACAAGGTAACCTGTTAGAGTAGCACAAGATGGATCATGGCATTGCTGGTCCTCCCATTGTCCTTAGAATTCACCTACATAGAGTCCTCTGGTAGAAAATGTCCCTCTAGCCTGTGGAGGAAGAGAGCCTAGCCTCTCAGCTTTCCTGCTGTGTGTATGGAAGCATGAGTTCTGCCATGCTGGGATAGAAGGGTCTTAGTCCTTTGCCAAACTTTCTCCAAGGGCTTTGGGAAACTGTTTCCAGTGGACTTGTTATCTAGTCCTCCCAGCTAGGAAGAATATTCAATTGTGCTAGTGCTGACAGGAAAATGTGCCACACTTAAATGTATTTTAGCAAGATGCTAAAGTCCACAGGGACCTCAGTCCAGCAAATTGTAAAGCGTATTCAGATCCCAAAGACAGGGGCCAAGCTTGGTTGTGACTTACAGGTCTTTGTGGTCAGCTCAGTCTTTTCAGCTACTAAATCCACTCATGCCAAACATAGGCATTGGCTGATTAGATGAGCTCATTATAACTTCTCTCTTCTAGCACAGCTGAAATGTATTTTATGTCAATTCTTTATAGATCTAAATTACATTGGGATGACAAGTGCATTTCTGTGTTAGACCTCAACCTTTGGAATTAAGTAGCTTTGTCGTCTTACTTTATCAAATATGGGTCATGATCTGCAATTTTCCTTCCAACTTGATTTGATAAAATCAAACTTAATTCATCTTAACTTATTACATTTCTACTGATGGAAAAAAATTCTAAGGAGGATGTAGAGAAACGTGAAATACCAATCAAAGAATTGCTCCCAGGTAAACACGGCTTTGGATTCATCACACAAACTTCTGCATGCTGATGTGCTGAAATGAATCATCAGGCAAACAATGTAAAAATAAAGAGCTGCAGCGAAGCCACATTCTAAGCACGCCTACTGCAGGTGCCTTCTCTTCACATATGAATCCTTTAATGCTCATGGAAGCTCTTGAAATGGGCTTTCATTTTTTCCAGCTCAGGGAATGTACTGTGGGCAGACTGTGCTAGACAGATCTGGGGTTGGAACTTCTGGATTTCCTCCATATCTCATTCCTGGACTCAATTCTGTCATAAATCGGCATCAGAGCCTATGTGGCAGGTAACCACCTAGCCTTACCGTGAGTTTAGGGTCTAGTTTTCCTCAGTTGTGTAATTTAGGACTTTTTTCTGTGCCTCCCTGAACTTCAGCATTTTCTCTGTGGAACAGGCCACTCTGTCTAAGCATCCGGAAGACAGTGGTGACCAGGAGTGAGAATGAAGCTTCTCAGTTGTTACTCTTCTTGTTGCTGTGGAGCACACCCGACAGGCAGCTTCAGGGTGAAAGGATTTATCTTGGCTCATGCTCTCAGAATACTCAGGCTGTAGTCCCTTGGACATGCATTTGGGCAGAACATCGTGGTGGCAACAGCATGTGGCAAAGGACGTCTTTTCATTCCATGCATGATCAGGAAGTGTGAAGATGGGAAGCTGCCAGGAATAACATGTCCCCAACAATCTGCTCCAGTGGTCTGCTTCCTACCATGTCTCACCTCCCAGAGTGTCTACAAAGTCCACAAAAAGCACCAACAACTGGGAAGCGGGGGTGAAAATACAATCTGTGGGAGCGTGCCACACTGAAACCCTATCGCCAGTTGATGGTGTTCGTTCTCTCTGCACTTGCTCTGT
The DNA here is from genome assembly GCA_028555095.1 of Dicrostonyx torquatus. Classification (NCBI taxonomy): domain Eukaryota; kingdom Metazoa; phylum Chordata; class Mammalia; order Rodentia; family Cricetidae; genus Dicrostonyx; species Dicrostonyx torquatus. Next base: position 6,774,945 of record JAQHUG010000009.1, on the reverse strand, counting down.
TCCTCCTTCCCATTGCTTTTCCACTTCATTGTGTGTGCTGTCATGTGGTATTTATCTCCTGTGTTTCCATGGAGGAAAGGCGGTATCTGCTCTTTGTCTGCATTACATTTTGTGATTTCTTCACTCTCCTGCACTCATAAGTGTTGCTTTTCTCCATCCATGTGTGTCCTTAGGCTAGGATGCTCCAACCTTCACCTTCTTTGCAACATAGCCCAGGGGATTTCCATACTGCTATTTTGAACACCTTGTCCTTCCCACTTAGTCTCCAATCTCACGCAGCATCCAAAACAGCCGTGCAACAGCAGCACAGCCAAGAGTCAGAGCAGGTTACAGGATTCTAATTATAAACAAAGCAAGTCAGAGTTGTATAATTGGATTGGAAGAAAGAGAGTTACAGCTATTTTAAAGGTTGTGACCCAAACTGACAAAAGATGGGAAATTCAGAGAGGCAGATGCCTCATCAACTTTCCTTTGAATGTGTGTGTATCTGGATATGCATGTGTTTCCTGATATATTGCCCCCTATATATACCTTAAAAGGTATTTTGAGCTTCTAATTTCTGGATTTTCATTTTTAAGGCATTCACAGAATGTCACACACAAGAGACCGATGGGGTCCTTTGAAACTTAAATAACCCAAAGGAGCCATCTAAACCTCTGGGTAGAATATGCAGTCATGCATCTTTTAAAAAGGTGTATTATATACATCAGAGACTCGATGGCTCATTAGGAAGGCTTTGGTGGAGTTTGTAATTCAGGATTTAACGTGCTGCCCACAGACTGTGCTTACTGGGGCTATACTAAATCTGTTTTATTCTACTTTACCTTCCACAGTAACATCACAAGCTAAAGCATTTACGCAAAATGACTGACTAATAATTTGCATGGTTTCCTTTTTGAAATCTAAGGCTTTTTCAAGTTAAATGAAAATGTGACCTCCCGGAAGCAAAATAATAAATAAATAAACCTGGCAAAACTTTCTTAGTTTTCTCTTTCTTTTCTGTCTGCATCTTTTTTTTTTTCTCTAGGCCATAAATGAAAACTTTAGTTTTCATTTCTGGGATATTTTTTAATGCTTGGGTCCTAGACATTAAACTCTAGGGATCCCCTCCCAGAAAAGAGCCTCGAAGTAGATGAAGCAACTGAAGAATGGACCAATAGTTTTTATTTGGTGATAATTAATCTTTACACTTCCCAGGATTCAAAAAAGAAGCAGGCAGGTGTTGAAAAGGTTTTGAGGGAAGCTGTGTAAGGCCTAACTAAGGTTTTGGGAAACATACGCTTATGTATGAGAAGAGGAACCAGGCATGAACTCAGCTTTCCTTGTCTTAGGCTGTTGTATGTGGGGGAGAGGTACGGGTTGTTTGTTCCCAGCACCCAGCTCCCAGCCCCCAGCCGCTGGCCAGCTCAGCCGCTGGTTGCCTGCTTATGTCCGAAATAACCACATGACAATTATATTCATTTAAACTCTGCCTGGCCCATCATCATCAGCCTTTTCTTGGCTAGCTCTCACATCTAAACTAACCCATTATAAAAGTCTGTATGTCACCATGAGGTGAGTGACTTACCGGACGGTTCTACGGTAGGTCCATCTGTCATTCTACGGTAGGTCCATCTGCGGCGGGGGCCTCATGGCGACTGACTCACTTTCCTTCTCTCTTCCCAGAACTTCCGTTCTGTCTACTCTGCCCACCTAAGGGCTGTCCTATCTTATAAGCCAGGCAGAGTCTTTATTTAACCAATCAAAGCACAGAAATAAAGACGGCCCCTCCTACATTAGGCGAATTTCAGTGTGCTAATTTGCTCTATTCTTGTTCACCCATCTTCTTTCTCTTTATTTAACCTCTGCCAGTCTTCAGAGTCACACAGTACATTTCTCAGTTTGCTGATAGTGCACTGACCATGTTGGAATGAGCCAAGCTTCTAGTAGGCCCATCCTTGTTGACAGAGGTCTCTGTCCTGCCCAGTCCCATAACTGTTCAGTCCCAAAGAAACACACAGAGGTCTATGTTAATTAATAACTGGTGAGCCCATTAGCTCAGGCTTCTTTATTAACTAATTCTTACATTTTACAGTAACCCATAATTCTTGTCTGTGCTAGCTATGTGGCTTGTTACCTTTTATCAGTGAGGCATTCTCATTTTGCTTCCTCTTGGTCTGGGTAATGACTGCAGACTCAGCCTTTCCTCTTCCCAGAATTCTCCTTTTCTGCTTGCCCTGCTTGACCTATCTGGTCACCTTGCTTATACTTCTTGCCTGGCTACTGGCCAATCAGCATTTTATTAAAGCAATAGAAGTAACAAATCTTCATAGGATAGAAGGCCATCATCCCACAGCACATGTGACATTCATTTGTCTGGATCCTAAGGAATTCAGTTCTCACCTGGAAACGCACAATTCCTCCTTCCTTATACAGGAGAAAATAAACCACAGATGGTTGCTGCAAACACGATGGTCATAAGTGTTATCTCCTATCTTTAGTACCTTTCAGGGGTTCACTGGTATAAAGAAAAATTCAGGGAGAGCATTTTTATTTATTTATTTATTTTTATTTTATGTGTGTTGGTGCTTTGCTTTCATGGATATCTCTGTGAGGGTGGCAGATTTTGGAGTTACAGGCAACTGTGAGCTGCCATGTAGGTTCTGGGGGTGGGGAGAGTACTTTTAAATAAATATTTAAGATGCAGCACAATGAATTTTCAAGCTATTCAATTCTCTATTGATGAAACATAAAAATTCCTTTTTCTATGTCTCCTCAGAACTGGGGAAGGTTCTAGCTTTTTTCAGTCTGTCATTTCTGATAGTATCACATCAAGAGTACAGGGTGAATGCAAAGGAGGAAATCCACCGACCATCCGCTCCATGTCAATGCATCTGATTGCTCTCCAAGCTTTTATATTCACTAATAATGTTTTTCCCTACCCCACTCCAAAAAGTCATTATTATCCTTTGTACTACAGACAAAATTAACGTGTCACAGAGTGAGGAACTTGCCATCATGCTGGCTGAATTGTTTGTGCCTTGGATTTGTACCTGACTGCCTGAGTCACCTACTCCAACTGAGACAGTACCTCTTTACTTCATGTTTCATTTTCTAAAAGAAAGTATGTCAGAATAGGGCCCTAGTGCATTCTTTCATTTTTCATTTAATTTTTGTTTGTTTGTTGTTGTAGTAAGGGTGCAGGCTGTGTCCCGCCTGGCTCCCAGCACCCACAGAGGAGCGCGGCCATTTGTTCCCAGTGCCTGCCTCCCGCCCGTGGTCACACAGCTAGCTTTTACCTGAAATGATTACACACAAACTGGATTCATTTAACACACTGCCTGGCCCATTATCACTAGCCTCTTCTTGGCTAACTCTTACATCTTAAACTAACCCATTATAAAAGTCTGTATGTCACCATGAGGTGGTGACTTATCAGAAGATTCAACCTGCATCCAT
>JAQHUG010000009.1:6748259-6767719 GCA_028555095.1 Dicrostonyx torquatus | reverse complement strand
TTGCTTCTGGGGTTCCAAGTACCTGTGTGGTCTCTAGGGTTCTGGATCTCTGCTTGGTCTCTGGGGTTCCTAGTATGGTGTGGCCTCTGGTGAAGCAGAAGTGTTTGGTAAAGTTGTGGGCCAGGATATGGAGCTCAGGAGATGGGTTGTCACTGGGGACTAATTGGACAGATTTTAAGGAGTATTAGCAGGTGGTGGGTGGTGTCTTCCCTGGGGTCCCTTGTATTGGCATGGGATTTGGTAAAGCAGAAATCTTCTGCTGAAGTTGTAAGCCAGAATATGGAGTCTGCGAGAGCTTTATTTATTTAATTATTTATTATTTATTTTTTTTTTAATGACTAACTTTTCTTGTTTCTTTTATTTTCCCCAGACCATATTTTTCTACTCTTTCCTTTTTAATAAAAATTGCTCCAGTTTTGGAAAACACTAGTAGTTTGTGTTAGGAATATTTCCTAACATGAGCTCCCTGACGACACAAAATTCCCAATCAAGCTGAACCAAAACAAGCCAAATTAAAAAATATTCAGGTTTAATGGAAGTTCTACACTCTTGGGTGGCCCCAGGGGGGAACCTGGAGGCCACAGGAAGGTGCCCACTGGGAGAAAGGAAAAGGGACCACATATTCCTCTTTTGGGAGATCATTTAAATACCCTGGGGAGTGGTCCTGATCCCACTCCCTGGTAGGGGTCAGGACCTGGCCTACTGGGATTTGGAGTCTATACCAGGCCTGGGGGCTCAGATAGATGTGAGGGGCTGGGGCCTAAGCTCCCAACTTGACATTTCGCATATACATAATCTTGTATTTATAATAACTTCATCTCATAAGTTTACACGGAGTGCCTAGTCTCTCTAGTCATTGCTCTAGGTGCCTGGGACATATTTGTAAACACAATATCAGAGGCCTTCCATTCACCATTTTTCTGGGAGCTGCTGTGTGGAGTCATAGAGAAGCAAGGATCTTCACAACAAAGGATGATGCTTTAAGAGTAGCAAAGAATGCAATGTATGATAAGAATTTCCTGGCCCTATTAGCATTCTTAGAACTAGCCTTCACCCTCATTTACATTTCACCTTCCCTTGAAAAGCAAAGAGGTGTTAGTTTAGCTTGCCTATAGAAGTTAATTGAAGTTTTTTCCTTACACTAAGCTGGATAATTTAAAAATTAATACACTGTGCAGACAACAGTGCCTAAAGGTTACAGAGACAGGTTGGCGTGCTGGAGGCATTCGAGTCTGCCAAGCAGAATAAGAAATCGAGAAGGCTAAATTACAGACCTATTAAAAATAAATTAGCAGTGTTGAGAAAAGCAAATTAAGATGCAGATAATCAATCTAATTCCAGGGTCTCTGGTGAGTGTTAATGTGTAATGCTTCTCATATTGGATGAAGGTATCTATTAATTAAAATATTTATATAAAATGAGCCTTCACAAAGTCGTTTTCAAGAGGGACCAATGTTGATTGGCTTGACTCTCAGAAGATGGCCTTGCTTTTGGAGGCAAAGGCAAAACTTGCCTTCTTGCAGTCTAAATTAGAGACCAAATTCCCTAAATATATTTTCTGGCTGGGGAAAGTGCTTCCTTCACTTTGTTCCACTTAAGTTTCTCTGTTTATTTATTTACTTTCTTATTTAGTTATTTATTATTTCACTCTGGCTTCATATAACCAGTTTCCAGTTGCTCATCTTGCTGTTTTCTGCTGTAAGATGTTTCTCAATGCAGTGGTGGTAGTTGAGCACCCAAGGAAAGGGTTGGGCTCCTAACTGGTTGGGGAGAGAACACAAGAGCAGGAATTATGGAGAGACTGAACTGGGAGTGTAAGACACGAAATTTCTGGATTTGAGGCCATCATATGTAATCTAACTGGTTGGGGAGAGAACACAACTGCAGGAATTATGGAGAGACTGAACTGGGAGTGTAAGACACGAAATTTCTGGATTTGAGGCCATCATATGTAATTGACTTCTGGCCTCATTAGTTTTCCTTCTACTCAGTACATCACTACAGAGATTCTCTATGCTTAGGTCAACCTGCAGCGTAAAACTTTTGCTTCTATTCCTCTTACCCAACCTCTGAGCAGGGGTCAGAGAATAGCACAGCAGTGAGGCCATACAGAGCTGTGTGCTGTGCACTGGCCCATCTGGAGTTGAAAGAGCTCAACTTTGTAGCCCTGAAATCAAAGGAGTGAATGAGTCTGCTGCTGCTGCTGCTGCTGCACATCACTGCCCTACATTGTAGCAGAGATGAGACCGAGTCAGAGACTGAAATCAAAGCAGAGCTTCCCTGCCCACCACATGTCTTGTGTGGGTCTAATCTTGCTACAAATGCTGAGAACAATGGCAGAAGGCAACATGTAGACTTTTGGTCCTTTACACTCATTTTTTTAAATTGACAAAGTCGCATAATAGAGGAAAAAGTACAAAAGAAAACTGTAAAAAAAGATAGATGCACAGCGATTCTTTTTCTCCCAGACCAAGTTCGATTTTGACAGGGTAAAATGGGTTTTCACAGGAGACAAAAAGGGGAAATAAATAAGGAAAGTGACACATAACCCTGGCAAATTGAGCATCAGAAGCTCAGTATGGTCAGTGTTTTAGCATGCAATAAGAGAGAGGAACAGAAGATGGTCATGATAGTGTGACAGATCTCTCATTATGTGGGTCTTTGTAGTAAGTCAGGGGCTTTGCAAGTGAATAGGACAAAATCACATTTCTAGTTATCTTTGGAGGGGACACCCCTCCCCAGAGATCTCCACATGGAATTCGCTCACTCTGTAAGTTTGATAACTGACAACATTCACTTTAGGACTTTACTTTTTACAGTCTATGTGGAACCATAGCAAGAGTGCATCAGTTGGCAATTAATTATTGAAAGTTATTGTGTTTAAGGCTTCCATATTTATATTATGTTCTAAAGTGTTACTGTTTAGGAACATATTTTATATTAGGGTTAGTAAGGGAGTCTACTTCCTTTTTTCCTTAGCATTTGCTGTATTCTTACTATGATTTATCATGATATAGTTTAATTCCCCATCTTTATTTCTCTCTGTAACCTCTCCATTTATTCTATTCTCTCTCTCTTAGGATGTCTATTGCTGTGAAGAAACACCATGACCATGGCAACTCTTATAAAGGAAAACATTTCATTGGAGCTGGCTTACAGTTTCAGTGGTTTAGTCCATTATTGTCATGGTGGGTATACAGGCAGAGATGTTGCTGGAGAAGGAGCTGAGAGTTCTATGTCTTGATCCACAGGCAGTAGAAGGAAAAAGTAACACCAGGCCTTGGTGTGGGAGGTACTTCTGTCTATGTGTTGCTTTTCTTGGTTAATGAATAAAGAAACTACCTTAGCCTGTTGATAGGGCAGAACTTAGGTAGGCAGGGAAAACAGAACTGAATGATACTGGGAGAAAGAAGGGCAGAGTCAAAGAGACACTATGGAGCCTCCACCAGAGTCAGACAAGCAGAATCTTTGCCTGTAAGCCACTGCCAGGTGGTGATATAGAGATTAATGGAGATGGGTTAAATTAAGATGTAAGAGTTAGCCAATAAGAAGCTAGAGCTAATGGGCCAAGCTATGAATTAATTAATACAGTTTCTATGTGGTTATTTTGGGGCTAAGCTGGTATAGGAGGTCCTTCTATATTTGTGTTGCTTTCATTGGCTGAATAAAAAAACTGCCTTGGCCTTTTGATAGGGCAGCCCTTAGGTAGGTGGAATAGACAGAACAGAATGCTGGGAAGAAGGGAAGTGTAGCAGATGCCATGAAGTTCCTGCCTAGGACTGACACTGGTTAGAATCTTTCCCGGTAAGCCACGACCTCGTGGTGCTACATAGATTAATAGAAATGGGTTAGATCAAGATGTGAGAGTTAGCCAATAAGAGGCTAGATATAATGGGCCAGGCAGTAATTCAATTAATACAATTTCAGTGTAGTTATTTCAGGGAATAAGCTAGCTGGGCGGTGGGATGCATCCCGCTCCTCCTGTTGCACTAAGCTAGCTGGGCAATCGGGAAGAACAAGCAGGCCCTCCCTTGCAACAAGGCCTAGTTTGAGTATCTGAGATCTCAATGTTTCACACTTCCTCTAATAAGGCCACATCTACTTAAATGAGGCTATCTATCTATCTATCTATCTATCTATCTATCTACTTTCTTTGTACCTATTAGATATCATCTATGTTTTATTAATGCTTGGTATGCTTTTCTGACACTGTCTGAGTTTTAAAAATCTTTCACTGAATCATTACTTATTTGTCTTCATAGATCTGGAAGGACTATTTTCTCTTTTATACAGTTATGGATTTTCTTTGGAGAAATGGTTTATTCCCTGGTAGGCCCTAGGGATTATACAAAGTTTTGTCATGAAAATCTAAAAGGTCTTGGGATGCCCTAGCCATTTCTTTCTTTATTAACCCTGAATATTCTCTGAGAAGGATACACCAATGCAGAAGAATATTTTAGAATATTGCTTTTGTAATTAAAATTTCTTTAATATTTATGTGAATACATGTTTTGACTGCATGTATGACTGTGTACCACATGTTTGCAATGTCCATAGAGAACAGAAGAGGGCATTGGATCCTTTAGTACAAGGGTTATGGATGGTTCTGAGCCACCATGTGGATAATGGGAATTGAACTCAGGTCCTCTGCAAGAGCATTCAATTCTCATAACCACTGAGCAATCTCTTCAATCCTAGAGTACTATTTTAATGTTTGTGTTAGAGGCACACCCTCTCTGTGTGCCTAAATGTAATGCTTCTACATTGTATTTACTCTGAGATGTAGAGTTGTCTGCTAGAATATTGACAAGTCACTCTAGAGCCTAAGGCTTTCCATAGTCTTTAACTTCATTGAGGCTTGCTGTGACATTAGAATAAAAAAGAAATAAAGTTTATAGGAGTGTATAGGGAGATTCTATACTAAATTACTGTTTAAATGAAATCAAAAGCCCATGCTGATATAGATATGAATAATTTACATTGGTATGGATTTGCTTTATTGATATAAATTTAAGATCAATTTTGTTATATGTATATGTATTTCTTATCTTGATTAAGGTATTATGATTGTGTAGTTCATTTAAAATGTAATGTATAATTAGGAAATATAAGTTGTTAATGGATAATTATCAATAATAGTCAAACTTATAGTAATGTTAGTTAGATTTTCTAGATATATGGAGATATATTTCAGTTAGACATTCTTCATATCTTTCAAAGACTACAAAATATGGCATTTAATGTTTTAATAACTTAGGGCTTTTCATGACAATGAGACACATCTGCTCCTGGCAGTACCAATCTACTTCAAGAGAAAGATGGACATCAAGAGGCTCCTTATGGAGTTAGTTAGCCATTTGGGCAAGAAACTGTTCTTGTCTGGACTGCTTAACTAGACACAAAGAACCCACAGAGGATTGATGAACTTGCCTAAAGGTGAGATGATCCTTCAGGGTTCCTGTTTTATGAAAGAGTCTGTGAGACATTCTGCAGGACACAAAAAAAAATGTGACTAAACTGTCTTTAAAATTTTCTGCTTCATAAAAATGTCTACTTGGTGTAGGAGGGTCCTTCTTTATTTCTGTTGCTTTCATTGGTTAATAAAGAAGCTGCCTTGGCCTGTAGAATAGGACACAGCCCTTAGGTGGGCAGAGTAGACAGAATGGAAGGTGGTGGGAGAGAAGGAAGTGAGACAGACGCCATAATTTTCCTGTCAGAGATGGACATATGTTAGAACCGTCTGGTAAGCCACCACCTCGTGGTGACACACAGACTTTTAGGAATGGGCTGAATCAGATGTAAGGTTTAGCCCAGAAGAAGCTAGTGATAATGGGCCAGGCAGAGTTTAAATGAATCCAGTTTGTGTGTAATTTGTGTATTCCGGGTATAGCCATGCGGACGTGTGGCTGGGAGCTGGGCCGAACACAACCCACTGCTCCCGCCTCATATAACAACTACTGGATACTATGGGCCTGGAGGCGGAAGATAATGTCCCAATGATACAAAAGAACTTTGGGTGACTGTCCAGGCAGTGAGATATCTCTGTCATTTCTAGAGTTTGGAAGTTGCTTATTTCTTGTTTACTTAAGTAATATTATTTCCTTCTGTAGTCGAAGAATAGATAGATAGTTATAGTTTCCTTAGTTATGATAAAAGATAAATATTATAACTGTAATTCTTGCTTGATAACTGTTTTGTTATATGTAATTTTACCATGTTAAAGTAAAAGCCTTTCTTTTTTGTTTAAACAAAAAAAGGGAAATGGTGTAGGAGGTCCTACTGTATTTGTGTTGCTTTCATTGGTTAAATAAAAAAAAACTGCCTTGGTCTTTTGATAAGGCAAAAATTTAGATAGGCAGGAAAGACAAAACTAGATGCTAGAAAAAAAGAACGGAGTCAGAGAGAGCAGTCATGGAGTTGCCAGAATCAGACATGCTAACTCTTTCCCAATAAGCCACAACCTCATGGTAAGCACAAATTAATAAAAATGGGTTAGATCAAGATGTGAGAGTTGGCCCAAAAGAGACTAGATATAATGGGCCAGACAATAATTTAATTGATACAGTTTTTGTGTGGTTATTTTGAGGATTAAGCTAGCCAGGTGGTGAGACGTGGCCTGCTCCTTCTCTTACAACACCACACCTGTTTCCAGCATTATAAAGAACCTTGTATTATTAAGGGGGTGGTTTGTATCAGACACCACTCTTTACTGCTTTGACAGCCACAAGTATCTCTGCAGTGCTTATGTTAGGATCACCATGCAGCTTCTGGTTATCTTATCCTCATGATTTCTAAAAGCAAGCCGAGTCCCAGTGGATAATCTTCTAAACTGTCCCTTCACCTAAGGCTCAGGAGCATTGCTGAAGAAAAGGAGAAAATATTGTAAGACCCAGAGGGTGAGAGAATTTGCTATGACATTTTGTCTCTTAAAAATGTCAGAAGCCACACCTAAAAGTCTCATCAACATGACTACCCAAATCAGAGCTGAACAAGGATGTCAGTAAGGAACATGCCAAAGTGTGTGTGTGTGTGTGTGTGTGAGTGTGTGTGAGTGTATGTGTGAGTGTATGTGTGAGTGTATGTGTGGGTGTGTGGCGGGAAGTCCAGAGGCCTTAATTCTTCACAAAGAACTATAGGCAACTGGGCAAAACTGGAAGCTGGAGAAGCGGTATTCCCCAGGGAAGATCAAACTGATTAGCTGTCCAGTTCCAAACAGTCAGTCTTGAAAACATATAAATAGGTAACATTATAAGGATGGAATAGGTTATACTTAGGAATATATATTTGCATATACATATATATGCATGAAACAACAAATTAATGAGAAGAGAGTCCATGAATTTGAATAAAAGTGGTGAGGACTATAAAAAACTTCAGAGGGAGGAAAGAGAAGGGAGAAATATTGGAATTATAAATGAGAGAGAGAGAGAGAGAGAGAGAGAGAGAGAGAGAGAAAGAGAGAGAGAGAGAGAGAAAAGCAGAGGCCACTCCAGCTGCCAGAACTTCAGGAAACAATTTCTAACAATTGAGCGGTGATTTTCACAAAAACATCTTGCTCTTATTGTTCAATGGCCAAAAAGATTTTCCATGACATGAGTGTCAACTATAAAGTTGTAGAGTTGGATATGCTGGAATATGGTGTCCAGTTTCAAGACATTCTTTCCAAGATGACTGGAGAAAGAACTGTTCCATCAATCTTTGTCATTGGGATGTTTATTGGAGGTGCAACTGACCTTCAAAGGCTTCACAAAGAGGGAAAATTTCCCTCTGTATGCTGTGAATATGTTTTATTACCATTGGTTAATAAAGAATCTGCTTTGGGGGCTCGAGAGTTGGCTCAGAGGTTTAGAACACTGGCTGCTCTTCCAGAGTTCCTGAGTTCAATTCCCAGCGGTTGCTCATGGTGTCTCACAACCATCTGTAATTTGTTCTGGCAACCTTTTCTGGTATTCAGGCAGAACATTGTGCACACAATAAATAAATAAATAAATAAATAAATAAATAAATAAATAAATAAATAAAGCTTAAAAAAAGATTATCAGTGCCCCCAATCAGCAGGAAGTAGCCTGGAAAACTACGCCCACATTCCCAAAAAAATGGATGATGGGTGTTTCCCTTTGTTAAAAAAAAAAAAAGAATCTGCTTTGGGTCTATGTCAAGGCAGAATATAGCCAGGAGGAAATCTGAAAAGAAATATGTAGGGTGAGTAAGCAGAGTCAGAGAGAAGCCACATAGTTGCTGAAGGAGACAGATGCCAGAACTTTATTCAGTAAGCCACGATAGAAATGGGTTAATTTGAGCTGTAAGACTAAGGTAATAAGAAGCCTAAGCTAATAGGTAAAGCAGTGTTGTAATTAATATAGTTTCTGTGTGATTATTTTGGGTCTGGGCAGCCAGGAAATGAACGAGCAGCCTCTGCCTACAAATTACTTCCACAGTTTCATCACTGTTAATTTTAAAAATAAACAAACAAAAAAACCCAAGAAGTTGAATGATATGGATATTCACCGTGACAAGTAAATGTTAGTTATTGCAATCATACCTTTTAACTTTTGGGGGGATGGTTTAAATATGTGGATTACCTTTATTAAGATGATTTAAAATACTGAAAAATAAATTGCCATGGATCCCTAAAATAAAATAGATATGAAGAGAATTAACTAGCCTGAGAGGATCAGCCTGTTTTCTCTCCAAATGTGTTCTCTTTTATATATGTCCTTGCTCTATGAAGTTTCTCTTAACAGATGACTCACTCCAAAGCCATGTATGCTTGCTGCTTCCTACTGAGTAGACCTCTGTCTTTGGCTAGGAAGAAAGGAGCTAGGCCTGTAACTTCAGCCATAGCCGGTTGGCTGTTCCTATTGTTACATATCCCACCAGTATTTTGCAATGCTTCTTTCTCCAGTCTCCTGGTATTCTGGCTTTCCAAAGCAATTCATCTGTGGTTTCTTCACCCACTCTGAGTGGCTCCTTGTAGCCTACGCTCACCTTTGTACAAATTCCCTTTATTAAACATGACTATTTTGACTCACCACCTGTATCCTGCCAAAACTCAAAGTGACACAGTCATCATATTCCTCTGGAAATTGGCTAAAATGTAATTTTCTTGTGGCAGCAAGCTGCAGAATAGCTTTCAGGCTTAGGCAGGAGGAGGGCCTGGATTCTCGAAGTGAGTAGAGCTGAAGTCTGTGAAAACATCACATCTGGATTTACACATGCATGCATGCATTGTACATATATTGATTCACTGGAAAATCTTGTTTTCAACTTTCAATTTCAATAAGACTTGAGTCATATTGGAATTTGCGCAACAAGAGGAAACTGGATGGTGAAAAGCAACACAGTTATCATCTTGTATATAGAACTGGAGAGGTATAAATTCAAAGCACAGCATTGTTGACAGATGTGTGTCTTCTTTGGGGGGCTAATTTACCCAATTTACTTTTGTAAGTTGTCTATAAGAATCACAGATGATGACTGTAAAGTACCACAGTTCCATGCACAAGTACACTTATTGTTTCTCTTTTCATAGTTTACACCCTTGCCACTAGTCAGATGGCTTCCCTTTTCCATGTGAATTACCAGTGCTGAATCTACCCTTTTATCCCAGAACTCTACTACACCACTCTTCTGACTCTGAGCCCAGATTCATGTGGATACATCCAGGATAACTGGCCTTGGACTACATAGGACACCACATATTAATGTAAGAAATAGGAACTAGTATATATTTAATTCCATTTCCGTGGTTTGTCTGCAACTCACACTTGTGAAGTCTAGCTTTTTGTTTGTTGATTTTTGTTTGGTTGGTTTTTTTTAGATGGACCTCAAACCTCCTCATAGATGTTTCAGTTAATATCTGTCTTATCCCAGTTTGTAGCCTTCTTCCCTCTTCAGCTGCTAGATGTCCTATGACTTTTGGCTGCTAGCATCATACTTGAAACATACAGACATAGACATATACACACAGGGGAGACAGACAAATGAGTTTGTAGTTAACTCAATAAGAAGAACTACAAGTTTACTTGTATTCTATTTCTTGTTGAAAGCCAGGTTTAGAACATTGGAAGCAGCAGTATTTAGAATTACCTGGAATTCAGCCACAAGGAGATGTCTTGTCCTACATCAATAATTAGATGTAAGAAGTGGGGTCACATGTGGTTGAGCAGCAGGTCCACTTCAGATGGTGAGACTCGTCTCATCTGTGCTTATTAGAAAGTAGGTAGGCTTGTTTCCTCTGCATGTGCAACATTCCAACCTGTGCTTCTCTTTCCTGGACGACCTCCAAGGAGCTAATGCTTGATGTACAGCTGATAGCACAGCAATAAGAAGGGAGAAACTTTAGTTGTTTTCCGGAATGAGAAAGCAGCAGGGAGCCTGGCTGGCTGCTGAGCTGCAGGTGTTTCCAATCATGTACTTAAGAAACATCTTGCTCAAGTAGGATGTGATGATGTATGGAGATATTTGCCATTCTTTCTTCTACTCAGTCATGCATCTGGTACTTGCTTCTGAGGAGGAAGTCTAAGGCAGGGATGAGAAAACAGAATATGCCACAGCTCTGCCAGGCTTTTGTACTCTCGGGGGAATTGCATATTTACAGGAAAAACAAAGGTTATTTTGGTCCACAGAAGCGTTTTCATTTGTCCGGGACTCAGAGATGGAAGGAATAAGGTGAAGGACAAGCCTGCAATTGACTTCTCAGGCATATTTCTGAGAGGTAGCAGAGCTCAGGGACTAAGAACCTGGTTCATGTGTAGCCTTGCAAAAAGGTTCCCACTCACAGAAAACAGGCTTTGGGCTTAAATAGCCTTTGAGATCAACTAAGAGACTTTTGTACAAAAAAGTCTTATGCCTCGTCCACTGTTGACCCCTTATAATCAGAGTGTTGTTTTGTTATTTAAGGGATTCTGGTACTACAGGCAAGTCACTCTACAATTCATTATTTTATCCAATTTAACTTTTTGAAATGATTCTTTGTGGATTTCATATCATGCATCTTCATCCCATTCAACTCTCCATCCCTTCCTATCCACTCTACCCTTGCAACCTCCTCCCCAAGACAAAACAAAATAAAATTTAAATGAAAGGAAAAGAGAAAAAGAGAAAAGAAAAAAAATCTCATCGTGGAAGCTATAGTGCCACATGAGTCCCTTTAGTCACTATCTCATTATTTGCAAGTATTCATTGCAATGAATCATTGGTCTGGTTCAAAGCCTCTGATTTTTGCTATACCATAGATACTGGACTCTCATTGGTGCTCCTATTGGATATCCTGTGGTTGTCCTGTCACGGAGATCCTGCAGCTTTGGGTCTGTAGCCCCTTCATGTGCTCCAGCAGATCATAGATGGGGTGGATGATGGGATGGGACAACTCATAGCCCTGGTTCTGGGTCTGGGTAGTGGCTGAGGTTGGTCAGCCTGCCAGCTTTCCCTTATTCTTAACACCAGAGTGAGTTCCCCAGCTAGTTCATTGCTTGTTGTAAACAGCAAGGGCCAGGGCCAGGGCCAGGGCCAGGGCCAGGGCCAGTTCTCCCACTCTTGTGTCCTTGGGCTGGCTTGCCCAAACATACACTACTGTGTTGCCCAGGCAAGCTATAGGGTTCACTCTGCAGAGTGAGAGGCAGGACCAGCTCTCTTGCTTTTGTGATCTCAAGGACAGGTCTCCCACCAGCTATAGGATACACATGGTGCAGGGGTGGGGCTTCTCTCCCTTGCCCATGACACTATATGGCATATTAGGGGCCTGATCTCTCATGCTTGCATTCCCAGCATGGTTCATCTTTGTCACCATCAATGGCTGGCGTCAACTCTACTGTTTGTTGCTCAGACAAGGTGCAGAACCTGCTATCCCGAGTGCTGTATCTGGTGAGGGACAGGATTAGCTCCCTCACTTGTAGCAGGTGGGAAGGGGTAATGGAGGGAGGACGTCTTTTCCTCTCCCTCACCACAATGGCAGACAGGGATGTGGGAACAGCTTTCCTACTATCAGGACCTTAAGGCTTGCTCACCCATGCCCCTGTCTGCTGGGTCAGCAGTACAGGTGCAGTGAGGTGTAGAGCCCATTCTTCTAAGTACTGTAGCCGTGGGAGGCTGGGCTAGCTCACTGGTTCTCATAATCTTGGGGCCAGCTCTTCTACCTCTTATATATGATAGGAGTCAAGGGGCCATCTCCCTCTAGCTCACTCCACAACATGGCAGATGGGGGTAGGGCCAGACTTCCCAGGCTTTCATTCTTGGGCCCTTGTTCAATAAGGTCAGCTTCACTGTGCTGCCTAGGCAAGGTGCAGGGCCTGCTCTCCCTGGTGCTGAACTTGGTGAGGAGATGTGTGAGCTTTCTCATCTACTATTGGTGGCCAGGAGTGGAAGGGAAGGCATCTTTCCCTTGCCAATGCCATCATGTGTTAGACAAGGGGGGCAAGACCAGCTCTCCAGCACCCCTGCTGACAAAGTCAGCTCTGTCATGTTATCCAGGGACTTGCTCTCTCTTGTGGTATAGCTGGTGGGTGATAGGACCACTTCTCCCTCATGTTGCAGCCAGAGAGGAGTAGATCAAACTCCGTGCACTCCTATCTTCTTGGTCTTCAGTGGTAACAGGATCCATAGATATCAACACAGACCACAGCTACTGTACGGTCACCAGCATAGACATGGCCCTTAGTGCAGCAGCTCAGGCCGGGATATCACCACGGCCCCAGGTAGCAAGCAGGCCACCAACCTGCCCAGGTGGAGATCCCTAGATCTGCGTGTGGATCTCTGTCTTCCACTCAATCTTACAGGCACCGGGGAGGTTCCTGTCTCCTCTTCTGAGCTCAGGGCAAGGACACTCTACAAACCTTAAAACCTTTAATCCTTTAGGAACATTACAAAAATCTACCTCACATAATGGTCATGAAATTCTTGTGAATTGCCTTTTATATCCAAATCGAGAGATGAGGGAAGTGAAGACAAACAGCCAGACTTCAGCTCTGGTTAATTTCACTCTAAGATTAATGCTGGGACAGTGACAGCCAAAGAAAATGATGCTTCTCACATTTTTATCTGAGCCTTCAGACATAGACAATGGATCTTGCACTTATTATTTGAATGAAGGTATTTTATCTTGGCAACACTACGAAGGAGGCAATCAGTCTATTTAATTTAGAGGTGAAAGCAAGAGCTATGTATCACAATCTGCTCATAATCCTTTGGCTGCCTATCATGGGTCATAAGTGGAGACTTAAAATTCGCACAGGGACCCATCTATGGCCTCAATATAGTGTCATGCTCTCAGCTAAGTGTCTGGAACATAATAAGCCCCCCAATAAATATCAGCTTCTCTAATGATTATGATGGCAATTATGGTTATTATCATCCCATAGAAAGCTTCAGAGAGACAATTTACCAGCACACAATTGCTGCTTCTTCAGGTCTGTCTTCTTGTTTTGCAGGGTTAGACTTATCTGAGGTCATCACAGTGATTGTCTGTCCTCTGCTGTAGCTGCCCAAGGTCATTAATTTTTTTCTTGGTTCTAATTAGCAGGAACGAAAACTGATAACCTAAATTATAACTTTGGTGGACTAATTCAGAAGCATTTGCATTTAGGAAAAGGGGAATAAAACTTTATAAAAACAAGGACATAGTTAACAGTTACATCACAGAGTTGCTCAGGTATCTAATGATGCAATAGCAGGATTTAATAGCTGAGATACATTGAGATGATCAGACTTACCAAGGCTTCTCAGTTCTCACTCTATGATTAAATGCTTGCTCCATCCATTTTTACTTCTGTGATAATTAGAATAAGGCTCTGCCTCTTAAAAACTGAGGAAATTACATCAACATGGGCAACCATAAGCAGTAAGGACAGAAACGTTTCTTTGGTAATACTCAATGCAAAAACATTACCTCATGAAACCTATTGAGGAGTAGCTCACTTTCATCGGGAAGTGGGATCTGGCTTGTTGCATTTATGAGAACAGGAAATGGCAATACAGATAAATTTGTCAACAATAGCTATCACAGAGGTATGTTTTCATGGAGTCAATATTCACTGAAGCAGGCTTGTGTGCTTTGGAGAAGAAGAACATGAATGAATGAGACTCAGCAATGCAATGCTGAATTTCTAGCAGATAGCAAACTAGTTGGTAGATGCCAGCTCATTTATTTGATACAAATAAAATAGTGTTAATCACATATGATATTCAGTAAGTATTTATGGGGTCAGTGGTTATAGTACATAGATATACCAGCAGTAGAAAGAATTAGGGTATCAGTTTGGCCTGAAGCTCTTTTCATAGCACAGCATCTCACTGGCTATGTAAACTTAGTTCAGTTTCTCATGGTTTCATTTTCAAATGATCCCTTCATGAAATGGCAAAGCTAGACAATACTGGGAATTTATAGATGAGTGGATGGCATTAAACTGCTTCTGTTTCAGAAAGAAGATGCTCAAATATCAGATCTTTGTGGATTTTCTCCATCAGGCTTATGACAGATTTATGAGAAATTTGACATTATTTTTAAAGGTTTAATTTATTTGTATGTATGTGCTTGAATGTATGTATACATACTCTGTGTGTATACATGCCTGTAGATAACGTTTGAGGACATCAGACTTCCTAGAACTGAGTCACATGTGGTCATGAGCCTCCTTGATGTAACTGTGGGAAATTGAACCTGGATCTTCTATCAGAGCATTATGTGTTCTTAACTGCTGAGCCCTCCCTACAGGCCCACATTACATTTTATCTTTAGAAAAATTTCCTTAAGTAAATATCCTGTTCATGCAGAAAATTGCCTGACTAGTAACATACAAATTATTACTCATTCTGGAACAAATTCACCCATGTGACCACTACTCAGGACAAGAAATGAACAGTATCCAGTTTCATGAAAACACTCTTAATGAACATTTCTGCATTCTCAGGGCAAATACGCCTTGATTTTATATATTGTAGTGATTCATGCACATTTTAGAATTTTGTATAAATGGTACCACACAGCAATATAATTTTAAGCCCAATTTGTTTTATTCACTAATGTGCCATAAAATCTTTCCTAGGTTGCTATATACAGCTACACTTCTTTTAATGTTATTTGTGCACAATTCTCCATCGTGGGTTAATTATGATACATCCTAATATTCATGACCATGTGTATCTTTGGTTCTTATTCTTTTCAAATAATGTTATTATGAACAATTTTGTCTCTATCTTTTGTTAGAAATAAGCACTCCTTTCTCCTATTACGTATGTATAGAGTAGGTAAACATTTAGTTTTAAAAGATACTGCCAAAATATTCTTCCCAATTTTATCTCCTCTGCCATGATTGTAAATTCCCATTGTCTCTCATTCTTATTAGCAATGGGCACTGTGAGTGGCTAACCGTTCTGGTGGCTGTGTAGTGGTGTCTCATTTTCTTTCTGCAGTTTTCAAATTTTCTTCCTCATGAAAATGTTTTCTTTTGGGAGTGTCTGTTGAAGTCTCTTGCTTTGTTACAATCTCTTATTTTTATTGTTTAATGGAAATGATCTGTCGGGTACATGTAGTATAAGCATCTCTTCCCGCCATGGGGCTTACACTCTAAAACTTTGTTTCCTGTGATGATATCAAATACCATCAAGCCTACTAGTATTTTTTTCCCTTTCATTTCTCCTTATTCTCCCTTTTTGTGTGACAGATTCTCAATATGTAGTCCTTGTTTGCCTGAAACTCTATGTAGGCCAGTCTGACTTTGAACTCACAGAGATTCATCTGACTCTGTCTCCTGAGTGCTGGAATTAAAGGTATATACCTCCATGCCCAATATATTGTTTTCTTGATGATTAAACACTACCTCCCTCATTTAAGAAAAATTTTCTTTTAGTTTTGGATATTTTCTTGTGAAATACATCTTGATTTCCCTCTTATATTTGGGTCAGCTATCTTTCTGGAATTGTTTTATTTAATTATGATGATAACTATATTTTAATTATCCTTTTAGTCATCTGTCTCCTCTACTAGGCTGTAAAGAGCTCAGATGGAGAATGCCAATTACATTTCCTATGGGAACCATATATGTACTATTTAAGTACTTACTTAAATAGTCAGAGGTAGAAAAAAATAATTTTAGATGAGTTTCCTCTCTGGGTTAAAAAACCCGTTTTTTTTAGATTCATTGAAAATGGTATCCTAATGTGTCATTGAGGAGACCTTTGCATCACTCACATCTTGGTAATCCCAATGCCTCCTAACTTGGAGCCAGCTTCTCTCTAGCACCCGGTGTGATTTCATTTCAAAGGCTATTGATGCCATTTTCAAGGCCAGGCTAAGGAATTCTAAGTAGAAAAGGAGGCTGTGCAATTTTTCATGACTATTTTTAAATTTTATAGCAGTTAATGACTTAACCTTTTCTTTTTATAGTTAAAAAGATTAGATAATGGTTTTCTTGTACAAGTACAATATATAAAAATTGAGAACACTTTGACTCCTGTCTGTATCTTCCCAGTACCTTTGTTCTCTCTTGGCTTTGTCTTACTTTTATGTTTTCATATGTGCCGCTCCATGGTTTCTGTATATACAGAGGGTACCTGCATAGAATACAAAGGTGAACAACCAGAGAGTATATACAACAAGTCACCTAGAAAAGCATTTATTGGGATAGCAACATACAAAAACACAAGAAGTCAGCAGATGATCATACTATGATTTCTCTCTGGTTGTAGTAGACAGGGATCTGGAAATCAGTTTTAGTTCACTGTGTCCTTTGTAACAGAATTCTGAAATGCTAGCTAATTTGCAAAGAAAAATAACTTCATTTGACTTTCAGTTCTGGAGGCTGAGAACCCTGATGCCAAGTTCCTGGATCTAGACAGGGTGTTCTTGCTGTGTCACACCACTGTAAAAAGCAGGAGTGAAAAAAAGGACAGAGAGCAGGGAAGGATGAATACACCTTCATTCCTTTTAATTTTGAGATTATGATGTAATTAAATAATTTCTCACTTCAAACTTTCCCATATCACTGCCCACATCCTCTTTCAAATTCATGGCCTGTTTTTCACTGATTGTTATTACATGAATACATTGGTATATAAATCCACATGTATTGCTAAATATAATATGTAGGAGAGTCCGTCTTTATTTCTGTGCTTTGATTGGTTAAATAAAAAAAGCTGCCTGGGCCATTTGATAGGGCAGGACTTAGATAGGCGGGGAAAAGAGAAGAGGAGGCTGGGAAGAAGACTGGGTCAGAGCCAGTCACCATGAGGCTCCTGCGGCAGATGGAAGTACCGTAGAACCGTCCAGTAAGTCACCCACCTCGTGGTGACATACAGACTTTTATAATGGGTTAGTTTAGATGTGAGAGCTAGCCAAGAAAAGGCTAGAGATAACGGGCGAGGCAGTATTTAAATGAATACAGTCTCATGTGGTTATTTCAGGCAAGCAACCAGCTGCTGAGCAGGCCAGCGGCTGGGGGCTGGAAGCTGGCGGCTGGGGAACACAACACGCACCTATCCTCTCCTCTCCCCTATTTACAACAATAATATGTTCCATCTGTAAAATGTTCTCAGGTGAACAAGCCCCTTCTAATATATCTTTCCTCACTTCCATTGATAACATCCTTATTCCATTATCTAATCCTTTCTTAAAGGTCCCACATTATATCAACACTGCTTCATTAACAATTAAGTTTCCAGTACAGGGACCCTTTCTAGTTACCCCATTATCTCTGTTTTCTGTCCTGAGCAGCTGTGTTGTTGTAGAGCAATGACTCTCAACCTTCCTAATGCTGCAACCCTTTAATACATTTCCTCATGTTATGCCGACCCCCAACCATGACACTTTCATTGCTACTTCATAACTCTAATTTTGCTACTGTTATGTATCCTAATATAAATATCTGATAGGTTGGACATCTGACAACTCCGGTGACAGGGTCATTCATTCGAAAGCGTTAGGGCCCACATGTTGAGAATCATTGTTGTAGAAGGTTGTTACCTTCTCTTCGTGTTTATTATGTTTTGCACATCTGTCAGATGGATGTATCCTCCAGATTTATCATTCTCAATTTCTCACTGCTTTTGTGGGTTTGCTTTGTTTTGTGTTGGTCTTCCTGGTTGAACTGTCTTCACGTGGGTTTATGTTTCATAGTACTATTTAGTTTGCATGGTGGTAACTTCAGTAAGAAGTGCAGTGATTTGACAGCATTTTCAGGATAGTCTGCAATAAACGATGTTCCTGTGCCTTATGTGTGTTCCCATGAAGGTCAAGAGGCCGTGGCACTCAACTATTGGTTGGGAAAACACAATTTATAGTATTTTATAAACAAACACATTAAGGATTAAGAAGTAAAAGGAGAAGGAAATATGAAAACAGGCAACGGAAGTATCAGAGAAAAGTATGTGGGCTAGACTTATAAGAAATAATAAATATAGAATAGATACATAAACTGAAAGAATAGTTTTAAGGTCTATTTAGGTAGGATAGAATCTAAAACAGAAACAATTAAACAACTGAAGTATAAATAGTTTAAATGAATAGACCCATAATAAAAATAAAAAATAAAATTAAGTACAAAATACTATAATACCACTCAATATTGCTTCCTAATGCAGAGGAATATGCTTTCTCTAATTTTTGGGTTGATTTCATAGCTCTCTCTGTAGGTAGGAGAGGCCTGGTAACCTCAGTAATTCTAACAAGTTACATCAGTTTGTCCTCCCAGCTGTGGGAAGTCTGCGTGTGGCACTCCATTTCCTGCCGGAAGTCCCTAGTTTGATGGCACCACCCTAGCTTCCTGCCAAATGCAATTTTGTTTCAGCTGTACTTTCTGTGAGGATGTGAAGGGGTATGAAAAACACCTAGATGTTTATGTTTACCTTTGCTGCTAGTTGCTGTGTGGGTCTTGGGTTTGTTCATCTGTTTGTTTTTCACGGCTGTTGCTGTTTTACTGTTCTTTCCTGGTATACTTACAACCTTGGCAAGACTCTGCCAGAGTCAGTATAATTCTTACGTTTCGCTGTTGTAGCTCACCTAGGTGGGGGTGGAGGTGGAACCACTCATTAACTCTTCAGACAAGTCACTGTGCAGTGCTCATAGAGAATCTCAGGCTTCTCATCGCTCATGGTGCACTTTTACTACCGTCTCCACAGCTCTGCCTATCTCTGGCTCTGTAGAACTGCTGTTGGACCTTTTCTTTGGGACTTCTGGTGCTCCAGTAATGGCTAGGAGACTTATTATTAATTATAAAAGCTTGGCCATAGCATAGGCTTGTTACTAACTAGGTCTTACAACTTAAATTAACCCATTTCTTTTAGTCTGCATCCTTCCTTCCTTCCCTTCTTTCTTTATTTTTCCTCCAAGACAGGGCTTCTCTGTAGTTTTGGAGCCTTTCCTGAAACTAGCTCTTGTAGACCAGACTGGCCTGGAACTCACAGAGATCTGTCTGCCTCTGCCTTCCAAGTGCTGGGATTAGAGGCATGCACAACCACTGCTCAGCCTT
>JAQHUG010000009.1:6699867-6730061 GCA_028555095.1 Dicrostonyx torquatus | reverse complement strand
TCTCCTAGAGTCTTCATCACATCTGTCCAGGCCCTTCTGGCTTTCAGAGTCTCCACTGGAAAGTCAAGTATAATTATAATAACTGTCTTTGGTCTCATTTTTTTCTTGTGGCTTTTAGAATTTTTCTTTGTTTCTTATATTTCGTGTTTTGATGATTATGTGTCTAGGTCACTTTCTCTTTTGGTTCAACCTGTAAAAGGCAACATGCAATGTTTGTATTTCTAGGTCTGAGTGACCTTACTCAATATAATCTTTTCTAGTTCTATCCTTTTACCTGAAAAACTCACGAGTTTATTTTTTCTTTACCACCGAACTGTATTTATACTATACATTATAGCATCCTATAGTATATGTGTGCTACACTTTCACAATCTACTCATATGTTGGAGGTCATTTAGAATGTTTCCATTTTCTAGCAATTGTGAATATAGCACTTGTGAACATTGCTGAACTAATATCTGGCATAGACTTTTGAGTACTTTGGCCATAGGCCACAGAATTATCATTAACTGGGTCACATAGCAGATTTAGTGTTATCTTTTTGATAATTTGCCATACTAATTTTCATAGTGGCTGAATCAGTGTGAAATATTCTTTTTATATTAAAAATCCATTCTTCTTGCCTTTTTATAATAACATCTACTTTTTTACTTTACCTGCATTTCTTCTTTAATTCTCAACATTTATAAATTTGCTACCAATTTCAATAATTTGTCATTTTAAGTATGTATTAATAGAGGAATCATATATTATGTAGCTCTTGAATGTGTCTTTTCACATCCAGCATAACTTTATAGAGCTTCCTTTATGTGTGTATCAATAGTTTTCTGTTTTAAAAATAAATTCTGGGGTTAATTTCATAGATGCACACACATTATTTAACCATTTACCAATAATAGAGCATTTGAGTTGTTTCCATGTTTTGGCTACTATGAATAAAGACACTCCAAACATTAGTTAGATTTTTGTGCAAACATATTTTTATGTCAGTGGGATAAATGTCCAGGAGTGTAATTGCTAGATTGTGTAGTAGATGCATATTTAGCTTTTAGAGACATTGAATACTATTTTTTCAGTGTGTCTATTTTAATCTCATCCCAAATCTGCATTAATGGCCTAATTTATACACATCTAGATACTATGTGATATCATTTTAAAAAAGACCTTCTGATAGGTATGTGTTGATATCTTATATGGCTTTAATCTGCATTTCCCTCATTACTAATGATATTGAATCTCTTCATGAAGTTATTTGCTATCTGCATACTTTCTACAATGAAATGGATCTTTGTGTATTTTATTACGGAACTGTCTTATTCTGTAGAGTGTTATGAATTCTTTATATATCATCAATAAAAGTCTTGTTTTTTTAAATAAATGGATTTAAATGTTTTTTTAGTTTATGGCTTGTCATCTTGCCTTCTAAACTTACATTTGAAAGGCAAGTCTTTCACTTTGGTGATTCTCATTTTATTATGCTTCCCTCTATTTATTGTGTTTTTCTCTGTTATTTTATTTTATTTCTTTATTGATTTTTATTGAGCTCTATATTTTTTATCTGCTCCCCTACCTGCTTCTCCCCTCCCACTTCAATCCTCCCTCAAGGTCCCCATGCTCCCAATTTACTCAGATCTTGTCTTTTTCTACTTTCCAGGTAGATTAGATCTATGTAACTCTCTCTTAGTGTCCTCATTGTTGTCTAAATTCTCTAGGATTGTGGTTTGTAGGCTGGTTTTCTTATAGTATAATGTACTTTGATCAAACCTTCCAGTCTCTCTCCTCCAATTCTCCCATTGCCTCACCTATTTTCACTTCCTAATTTCATGCTACTTTCACTCTCTTCCTCTCTCAACTGGTTTCACTTAGTGCTGCTTGTATGGGACTGACACAGAGCCACCAACTGGAGCAGGGGCAGTTTTTCAGGATTTGTATCTCTGAAGCAAACTGATGCTCTATGCTCACAGCCAGCAGCTTCTCAGTTAGTGGTAGGACATCATGAGCCCCTCTCCTGTCCATGCTGAAAAGTTTGAACTTGCGAAGATCTTGTGGATGCTGTTATAGCCATTATGAGTTCCTGCGTATAATTGCCCGTTGTGTCTAAAAACTCCTTACATAGTGTTGGATTCAGAAGATTTTATTCTTTCTCTAAGAGTTATAATCCTACATTTTACATGGAACTACCTGACACCTTTGAGTTAAACACTACACAGCATGCAAGCCAAGTCCCTATGGATGCCCTTCTAGTCCATTATTTTTATTTAAAAGAATGTCTCTTCTCCATGGTGATCCTGTTGTGTCTTTGTCAAAAGGTAATTTAGATTTATTAGTAGGGCTCTATTTCAGAGTTTGTTATTTATTTTAGTTTTTAAACAATTTTATTATACATAGCAATTCCAGTTCCCTCTCCCTCCTGTCTTCCCTCTTCCACCACCTTCTTCCCACCCCACCCCATCCACTCCTCAGAGAGGGTGAGGTCTCCTATGCTGGGGAACCTGCATAAGACAGAATGAGTCGCTTTAAATGTGGGTGACAGTTGTTTACTTGGGCAGTTTGTGGGGTCACTAGCAGTGGAAGCAGTATTTATCTCCAGGGTTTGTAATTTTCAAAATTAATCTATATGTTTATTTTTCCATCATTAATATAGTATTGGTTAGTGTTCATAGATTGCTTCTAGAATCAATAAAATGGATTATTCTGTTTTTCTTTTTCAAATTAGTTTTAATTGCTTTTGTTTATTTGTGTTTCTGCATAGTGTTAGAACTATCATGTCTGTATTGACAAAAATGTTTCTTGGATTTTTATAGTAAGTGAGAAAAACCATCAACTTATAGAGAATGGCATCTTCATTGTAGTGAGTCATCCAATACATGAAAACAGCACATATCATTTCTTTTTAACTCTCTTGATTTATTTCATCATGTTTTGACACTTTCAGCAAAGTGAGTCAATGCATTTTCTTAGATAGGTTTCTAAATCTCTCTCTCTCTTTTTGAGTTGTTATGATATTGCTTCTTTCATTTTAATGTTGATATACCTATTGGCAGTATACAGAATTAATGTTGTGTGCCTCTTTTATTCTGTGACTTGGAAAAAACAGCTGTAAATGGTTCTACAAAAATATATGCAAAAATTGATGTTACAACTTGAGCTAGTTAACAGAATTCTCCAGTGAGAAAATGTGGGCCCAGAAGTTTATTTTTTATGGCTTTAAGGAATTATGCATTCTGGGTAGGTAAAATGGCTCAGCAGGTAAAGATGCTTGGTTCCAATCTTGAGGACTTGAATTTGATACTCAAAACACACACAGTGTAAGAATTAACTCTCATAAGTTCTCTGAATTTCAAAGGTACACCATGACACATATACAGAGACATGTACACAAATACACTAAAGAAATACATAAATAATTATAAAAGTTAAAAGTTATGAAAAGAATTTTCTGGATAGTTTTAAAGATATTCAAATAATCTATTTCATATTTAGTCATTTATCTTTTCTATTACTAGTAACTTATACTTCCTTTTCTCTTTGTTCACATTGCTACCTATTTAGCAGTTTTATTATACTTTTATAAGCAACTCTATATCATTGATTTTCTTGTATCAACATCCTGTCTGTAATTTTATTATTTTCCTTAATATTTATTGTTTCCTTTATTTTGCTTGTTTGGGTTGATTTTGTTCTTCTTTTTCTAGGTTCATAAAGTGTGGTTCAAGTGGTTATTAATCATAGCTTTTTTGAGAATGAGGAATTTATCTTTCAGTACTATCTCAGTGACCTGCAAATTTTGATATGCCACAGTTTCATTTTTATCAAATTAAAAAGTTTTAAGTTTTCCTTGAGATTTTTTTCTTTAATTCACAGGTTATTTAGAAATCTGATGTTCAGTCTGTAAATATTTTACGATGCTCTTGTTTTATTTCTGTTACTGACATTTTTATTTTACTGGGTAAGAGAATTCTTTCTATATGATTTCAATTTTTAAAGTGCCTTCACATTTGTTTTGTTGTCTAGAGTATGATTAAATTGGGTAGGGTGTCCAATTTAACTGGAAAAATGTTACTTAGATCCGGATCCTGTTGATTAATGATATTGTTAAATTATTCTAGATCTTTACTGGTCTGGCTAGTTCTTTCAGTTGCTGACAATGATATTGAAGTCTCCAACAATAACCATGATATCTACTTTTCCCTTCATTACTACGGGTTTTTGCTTCAGATATTTTGTCGGATTTTAAATACGTTTTTATTTATTAATTTTTATTTATTTTTCTAGTGATGGCAGGTCAACTTAAGATACAGCATCTGATAGGCAAGCACTCTCCCACTTGTTGTTTTCTCAGCCATTGCAATTATGTTTTCTGGCACACAAACACATAATATCACTATGTTTCCATGGGAAATTAACTTATCTATTATTATATAACTTTCTGCTCTATTTCTAGTAAGCATTTTGTTCCAAAGTCTACTTGGTGTGATATTAAAAGTGATATATATAACACACACACACACACACACATATATATATATATATATATGTTCTTTTAGTTGATATTTGACAAGAGGAGTGAAGCTAGATCCAGAGAACAAAATCATTGACTAGATTTCATTTGCTCTTAAAATGGGTTAAGGACAGCAATTGAGGTCAGATGTCTTGCAGGGTGTTCCTAATAAATTCACCTTTAAAAGCACACATTAGGAGATTGAAGTGATTGAGAAATTTCAGAACAGTCAGCAGACTGAATGCTAGGAGCAAGTGATTTAGGCTTGATTGAATATCTGTGAACAAATAGGAGCCTATGCACCTGAAAGAATTATGGCATTTAAAACAAAATCAACATGACTGGAGACAAAAATAAATATCAATATAATGATGCCTAATGATATTCTGCTTTACTCATAGATTGGTGCCTTGCCCAATAGCCATTAGAGAGGCTTCTTCCAACAACTGGTAGAAACAGAGGCAGAGTTCAGGAAATTCAGCTGAAGAGAAGAAGGAAGGATTGTAGGAGCCAGAGGGGTCAAGGACATCAGAGGAAACCCACAGATTCAACTAACCTGGGCTCATAGGAGCTCACAGAGACTGAACCAATAACCAGAGAGCCTGAATTGGACTCACCTAGGCCCTCTGCATTTATGTGACAGTTAACATAGCTTGGTCTTCTTGTGGGATTCCTAACAGTGAGAGCAAGTCTGTCTCTGACTCTTATGCTGGCTTTTGGGACCCTGTTCCTCATACTGGGTTGCCTTGCCCAGCCTAAATACATGGGGAGGTTCTTAGTCTTGTGCAAATGGATATGTCAGGTTTTGTTGATATCCATAGGAGGTCTGACCTTTTCTGCATTGAGTGGATGGGGGTGGGAAGGCAGACTGAAGACAGGAGGTAGGAGGAAGGGACTGGGAGGAGAGGAGTGAGGGAAACTGCGATCAGGATAATAAATAAATAAATGAAACATAAAAAAATCAAGTTAGAGAAATTATTGATACTTTCAGGATAAAAGTTGAAAAATTTTAAACCCGAGATCTCAAGGTGATGCAGGCTGAGACAAGCAGTGTGCTTGTCTCTTTCCAAAAGTGGCCTCTGAGAATGACTACAGGGATAATTCCTGTTGTACAAAGGAAATTCAGCCCCTTTCTGAAGTTGGCAAAAGAGCAGAATTGTCATCACCTTTCTGGTGTTTTTCCACGAGCTTCTCACATCAGCTGACATTTCCCCTGGCAGCGAGCTCTGCTGTGTTCTTTCACTGCTCATCACGCTGGGGTTCGGTGTAACAAACTGTCACTGGGACTTCATCCTCTTTTTAATCCCTTCTTGAGAGTCTCAGTGGTGACAGATTTGCTGTCTATCTTCCTATAGCCCCAGATTGTTTTAATTACTGCTTCTGTGTTTTCTTAGATGGTAAAACTGTGAAAATGGCCCCTGGTTGTTTAAGTTTCCTACTTTTAATGTTTTTAAAATTAAACAAAACAAAAATACATGATTGGATGAAAAGGCAATGCATAATACGACCTAGGGACCTATTGATTTGTTCATTTATTCACTAGGAGGGTAATTTATCTGCTGTTCTTGCCATATTTTGACGTGGGGATTTTAATTAATTAATTCATCAACTGATTAATTTTTAATTTACATTACTGATAGAGTGTCTGAAGGGAGAAGAAAAAGTTTTGTCTTTCACCTTTCTATTTATTTTCTAAGTTAAAGTTACACCCCTTTCCTGCACTATATTATTTACACAGAACTAAGAAAAGGGAGATGAGAGGAGAAGGATGCAGTGTTAGGTTCCTGAATGTGGACTCAGCAGTGAGGTGTGGGCCTACAGTGGATATTGTGACTCCGGCAAATGGAGTATCCCTATCTATAACATGGGGAGCAACAAAACAGCTTAACTGGTATGCAGTTTTATACATGTGCCAGCACGTTACAGAGGGCTGTGTCTGTTGCAGCTCTTTTATTCATAGAGGAGTCTATTAGCCTCTGTGTTTGTCATCCTTAGTCTTCACTGAAGTGGGAATGTAATCTAATGCAGTGTCTTGTCAGTACAGGAGTTTTCCAAAGTGAATCTGAGTGAAAGGATGCACTGAACTAATGCCATTACAAAAACGGGAGGAAAGGAAAAAGTGAGAGATTTTGGAAATAATTTAGCTTTTCTTGGCATCTTAACAACAAGAGGCATTTTCAAAGAAAGAGACCATTCTCTAGAATAAAAGGACTTTTTAGCTATCAATATAAGTGAGGTTCACCCCAATACTGGATTTATTTCAGTAAAACCTATCAAGCTGTCACAAGCCATCCTGCTGTGTGGGGAAAACTTTTTTTTACTGATAATATTAATAATAGTGATGAAAGTAGCTCGTTAGTAAAAGATTACTCTTCTCCTTGCTACTGTTCACATCACATCATATATGTGTACACAGACATATTTACACATATATTAACTCATAAATTCTCTAATTCTCACAACAAGACTGTATAGAAGATGTCTTTGCTTGCTTACATTACAGTTGAGAAAACAAAAAGGCAAAGTTAACCATGACAAGCTGGTTGTGCCAGAGACTAGTAAGTCACAAAAATAAACCCAATTTTAGAAGTTTTAGGCATCTTTTTTCCCTGTATAAAGATGGAATTCTTTCTGCCTAGCTGCACATACCCTGCCACTTCTGTACAGGCAATCTAAATATGTCATTGCTTGTGAGCTATTTGTACTAACGATCACACTTTGTTAGAATGACATATTTGACAATGTGTTAAATAGCCCTCTGCTAAGAATAGCCCTCTGGATGAATCAACTTGCAGGATGGAAGGCTTGTTCTGGTTAAATCAGTTCTAATCTTGACTTCCTTTTCTTGTTCTGCAGCTCTCTGCCAACTTTGGAAACTCCTGTTTCTGTCCTGGGTTGTTACTTCCCTTTCTGCCTTGAAGCTTGGTTACTCTTCCATTAAATGGCTAACAGCAGCTTCAGCACCAGGGACAGCGTGTTTTAATGAAGTGGTAATGGGATGGAGAGTCAGACAGGTCTTGATTAAAACAGAGTACCCTGATTAAAGATTCCAGCCCGTTCCCGTGTCTTCATGCAATTCTGATTTTTCCTTCTGGTTATGAAGCTTCTTCCCAGTCATAGATGACTGCAGTGCAGTTTGTATAAGCTGCTCCTCCAAATAGCTTTTAATTAGACATTTAAATTAGACTGGTGCCAGTTCACTGAATTCAGAATTTTTATATTTCTCCAATCCATTTATTAGTTGTTTTAATTCACCAGTTCATGGCTTGTCATTTATTTTAATATTACTTACTAATACATTAAAACTGTAATTCCTAGATTTTTCTCACTATAAAAATAATTTATAAATGTCAGAAATAAAGAAAAAATTCTAAAGAACCAAATTCAAAACAAATAAAACCAAGAAAAACTGGCTTAAGGCATCAACTTCATATTTAGAACTTAGGTGCCCTCTAGCCTTATGAGGAGGAAGGATCAAAAACATTGTAATTTGAAGGAAAGCACACAGGCAAACCTCAGAGATTTCCTTTGTCCTTTGGTCATGGTAAGAGTATCATCTCACATCCTGATGAGATGTGGAATTTTATGGACCCATTCCAGGCTCTCCAATGGTCAGAACTGTGTTTCAGTCGCAGACTGGGTGAGTCTTCCTGGGAAAAGGGAGACAGGGCCATGAGGTGAGATGAGGAGTTAAACAGATGAAAGAACATTTTCTGAATGTTGTATTTTAGACACAGTTGTGGGGGCTTTCCACAAAATTGTTACAAAGTATTAATATTATTGTCTGCATTTATAAAAAAGAAATGAGGAAAATAAGATGGCAAGATTTGAATCCAAGCTCTCTGTCTCCTAAATTTTTACTCTCTACACTCCCCACCCCCCAACTGTCATACGGAATGGTAAGGTGGGAAAAAATAGCAAGCTGACCTGAGATGTCAAGCCAAGTCATTATAAATGGTTACAGTACTTGGATAATATTATAGCCATTGTGAGTGTTCAGTATGAACACTTGTGTTTCCATGCTGAACTCAATGACAGAGACAAAACGCTACAGTGAAGAAAAACTGAGGAATTGGCAGGTGCCTTTGAGAAGATAGGCAAGAGTGGCTGAATTCAAGAGCCAAGAGTTGGGACCAATGTCTTCTTTTCATATACTGGAAAAAGAAGCACCCTCACACACCCCTGCCCCAAATCCAATGACAGGGCTCTTTTATATCCTTCACTCCTAGTTGCCAATTTTGTCATACAATGATGGGAAATAAGTCAAGAGATAAATCCTGAAGCAGTCTGTCACCCATCAATTCAGAGACCCCACTCACTTTTGTTATACCCTGGACCTTGATTTGAGGTGCATAGAATTAGGAATTAGGAGTTGGAGAGAATCAAAGAGACCAGTCAGGGCGCTTCAATAGAGTAAAGGACCTTTCCCCATTATGCTTCAGTGCCCAACATGGCTCTACCATCTATCTTGAGATGTAATTGCCCATCTTATTGCATTTGCTCAACCACATGTGATGGGTAAAAGTATCTTAATAGAAAGATACAATAGTCACTGCTGATACACAGAAAACAACTACAACAAACATCCACTTGGCTCCTTATGATGCTTCACGCTCTGCCTCAACATTTATGTGTGAACATAAAGTTTGTCTATAATTGAAATTAAGACTGATGCCTGAAGGTCACATGTAGGGACAAATGGCATGTATCCACTAGTAACAGTGGCCAAAGTCTTTTAAAAACTATTTTTAAAACATGACATAGAAGGTTTTAGGCATTACAGCATTTTTGGAGCAAAGTGTGCTTTTAATATTTAATCTTTTCATCTCTTCCACTCCAAAATACCCCTAACCACCACTCTCTTTTCTTTTGAATTATCTCATGTAGTCTTTGCTTATCATATTGTTCCTCATCACCTGTGTATTTATCTTCCCTTTATTTCCTCTATAATATTTTATCTACACTTACATGTATTCATATATATGCATATCCATATATATGGCTAGGAACTGTCTATGACAAAGTATGACAAAGGGCATGTGGCTTTTGTCTTCTGTATTTGGGTTATTTCACTAATTCTTTCCAAGTCCATCCATTTTTATTTAAGCTTCACTTCCAGAGCAAGGGATCGTGCTACCAAGGTCCAGTGGAAGAGCAGAAGGAAGGAAAAGATGAGCAAGGATGCCAGGATCATGAGGGCTGGCCTATCAACAGAGACAGTGGGCTTGATCTATTGGGAGCTCATCAAAACCAGTTGGACCAGGACTGAATGAGCATATGACCTAACCAGACTCTCTGAATGTGACTGCCAATGGGGACTGACTGAGAAGCCAATGATAATGGCACTGGGACCTATCTCTTCTGCATGTATTGGCTTTTTGGGAATTTATTCTATATGGATGTACATCTTCTTATACTGAGTTGGAGAGGGGAGGGCCTTGGGCTTCCCATAGGGCATGGTATCCTGCCCCATCCTTAAGGAAGCAGTGGGAGGGCGGTGGGGTAGTGGGGGAGCGGGAGGGCTGGGAACAAGGGGAGTAAATGTAAATTTTTCTTTTAACAATAAAAAAGAAAAAGAAAAAAAAGTAGTTTCAATATAAGGATTTGAATTATGTACAAAATAGAGGTTTGGGGTAGTAGTTAGTGAACTGTCATGTGTAGTCTTAGTGAAAGAAGAACTTCAGATGTCTAGTGTGAAAGCTGAATGGTGTCATGGTCCATCTCTGTCCTCTACATGGTTTTAATTACTGGGGAAAGGAGGCTACCAATAATGAAAACTTAGTCAATTCAGTGATCTCCCCCAGGACCCAAGGACACACACAATAAGTAGGCACGAACCCAGTGGGATACATATACTGAATACATGATAAAGGCAGTGTTCTGACTAGAGTTTCACAGACAGGAGACTAAAGCCATTCCTCTTGTTTTCTACTCTGACCTTATTTTAGCTTCTGCCACCTGGATTCTAACAAACAACTAATGCTTTGGGTTTCAAGTATTTTTCTGACATAGTTCCTATTATGTAAAGTAAGCAGAATCAATGTTTAGTGCTGGTATTACATAATGCTAAGTCACTAATTATGATATTGTCTCCAGTAGTGAGTTAATTGTGGAAACAGACACAATCTCAGTCCTTTGGGGTGTTGTTACAAATACCATACAAGGAAAGCATGTCCTTGATTTTAGAGTTCCTCCTACAGCCTCATAGTGCACAGGTATTTGTGACAATAGCCACCCTGACTTTTATTCATACTAAAGTGCATCAATAAGACTTTGAAAGGCATGGAGATCTTTAAATTTCCTATGGTGTGAGATAAGGTTCTTTCTCATTACTCTAAGAATAGCTCAGCTTCCAAAGCCATTCAGAAATCTACACAGAGAGAGCTGGCTAGCAGGGCTTGCAATAAACTCTTATTAACACTATCAAATATAATCTGTTTTTGTCTTGACCTCACTTTAGATTCTCAGCAGGTATAATGGACAGATTTGTAGGGTTTCTTTTTCCCTTTTAAAAGACTAGATAAATGTACCCTTTTTCTCATCAGATTATAAATGTCCAATGTAAATGGAAAGTTCATTGCATTCCTTGATAACAGACGTAATCTCCCCAATGGATGCCCCTCTGTCAGAAGACATATGAGATAGTCCCAGAGATTGTTTTCAGTTAGAATTGGTTCAGAATAAGTTTAATTTCCCAGTCTGTGCACCTTAACCTCTCTCCGGTTAATGCAATAAGAAAAAAGTATTCACTTTCAATGTAGAAAAGAAGTGTGCTTTCTCCTTCTTCCAGCTACACTTGACTGTGTTGGTCCTCTACAGCTTGTTGTGATTGGTTTCAGTGTGCACATCTTCCAATTAGATTATGCAATCTTTTTTCTTTGGGTAGGTGATTGGTTAGGAATCATGAGGGAAAGAATTAGAGACAATCAGAGACACTGCTAGTAGAGCAATGGCTACAATAATGAGCCCAGGTTGAAAGTATAAGTAAAATAAAATCAAAATAGAGGCCACTGGCTGCATTTGACACCTTATACATTTCTGTGTATATTCATCCTTGACATCTCAGGCCAAGTAGCAGTGGTGGCTTTGGGAAAGTTGCTCCAGGGCTTATTCTTTTTGTAGGAGGGAAATGGGAGCCTAGAAAGAAGGTGGGGATTTCAAACTGTAACTCCAGAGCCATAGTTCCAGTATTGCTCCTTCCTGGCTTCTTGTGTTGGAAAAACTAAGACATATTTTTTCCATCTGTGAAATACTAGTAATAGCTCATTTGGTTGGAGATGAGGTAATTTACATGAAATAATTTTATTGTATTTAAACAATTAGTGAATACCATGGTGCAGTTTGTCTGTTGTTGGACTTTCAGTGAAATCCTTTCGTTACAATGTCTAATATTTTTTTAAATTTAGGAGTACGACTTTCAAATCCATGTGAATTATTTTAATTGCATAGTATCTGTTTTTTTCCTTTAAAGCTTCTCCTTTCTCCACTCTTTCTAGCCTTCTACCTCCATTTCCCTCAGATCCTCTCCACATTAGTTTCCTCTTTAGAAAGGAGCAGGTCTCCAAGAGAAGATAGCCACAAAGAACAAAACAAGATATGATAAGACAAAGCAAAAGCCCTCATATCAATGCTAGACAAGGAATCCAACCAGAAGAAAGAGTCTCAAGAACAGGCAAAAAGCCAGATACACCTTCCCCCCAAATACCAACTTAACAGCCATAAAATATATACAGGGGACCTGGTACAGACCCATTCAGGCCTCGTGTTTACTGGCTCAGTCTCTGTGGACCCATGTAAGCACTGCTGAGTTTATTAGGGGTCTGTGTTATCCTGACATTCTCTTTTCCCTCTGACTCTTTCAGTCTTTCCTACCCCTCTTCTGCAGGGTTCCCAGTCTCCAAAGGGAGGGACCTGGAGGAGAATTGCTATCCACCTATCCAAGGATATGTATACTATTGCTTTATAAATTATTAGAGTTGGAAAATCTTAGGTTTACTATTTTTACATTTTCAGATAAATAAGAAGGGTGAAGTATTTGCTATCGTCAGAGAGATTTCAGAAAACTTAGTTTCTGAATCTCCATCTATTGGTTTGAAAAATGTTAGAGGATGCACTTTATGAGTATATATAAGTTATGTGGAGCTATGACAGGTAATTTGAGATGGCAGTAATGGTCACTGGTTATAACTATAGTTGTCTTCAAAAGTGCAACCAATTCTACTCTTCTACAGAGTTTCATATAAAATGTTAAACCATTGAAATCAGTTTGTGAAACACTGTACAACCCCCAGAGGTGTTAATTACCACTTCATGTGACACCGTACTCAAATGTCTGACAAGCCTGTGAAGGAGGCAAGCAACTGCATTAATCACTTGGAAAATGACACAGCTCTTCATTAACTAGCATGCAACAAATATATAAAACAGAAAATCAGAGAGGAATAATAAACACTAAGTGAATTCCATTGATAACAGTGCTGAGGATGTAGGACAAGGGAAATTCTTATAATATGATGATGAGATATGAAATGGTCTGTCCACTTTGGAAACTGGTAGTTTACAAAAGTTAAAGACATGTATACTTTATGACCTAACAAATTCTCTCTTGAGCATATCTTCATTCAAATACATGTAAGTTAAAAGACATCTATAGAAATTTATATCATGATTTCCATAGAGCCTTCCTCTGGAGATATATCAAATCATCTTTATTCAAAAAAGTGATAATATTGGATGGTGTTGGCACACTCCTTTAAGTCCAGCAGAGAGGAGGCAGAGACAGGCAGATCTCTGTGAGTTCAAGGCCAGAATGGTCTGCAAGAGCTAGTTCTACGACAGCTAGGGCTGTTATACAGAGAAACTCTGTCTTAAAAACCAAAGAAAAGATAATGAATTGTGATATATCTATACAATGGAACGATATCTAGAAACAAGTAAATGCAAACTAGTACTGCAAGCAGAGGTATAAATACATCTCAAAACCTTATATTCAACGAATGATTTCAGACAAAGGAATAAACTACATAAGATTTTATTCAAACAAAAATTAAAAATGAATTTATTATGTCAGAAGTCAAAGTAGAAGGTTTTTTTCTTTTTTCTTTTTTTGTGAGATGAGAAGGAAGAATCAAGGATACATGGCTGGTTATTGTTATTGACTCTGTAACTAAGTTTGGTTTGTGAAAATTAATCAGGTCATATGTTTATGACCTGTGTAATTTTATAGTTGTAGATATGTTCAACAAATTGTAAGTTTCAGTAAAGTGTCAGGGCTAGAAATGTTTAGGAAAATAACAGTCAACTGTACACAGATTATGATGAAAATATTTTTCATCATTCACAAATTACTTCCACTTATCCTAACACCTGCTGCACATCTGCACTCCCCAAGGGACACAGGAGGTTAAACAACCAAGACGTCAAAATAAATCATAGCAGTAGGAGATTAAATGGGATACATAAGTCAGGAAGGGAAGAGGAGGGAAAGATAAGCTTTCAATTGACACAGAAATAAATAGGTGAGTTGATAGGGTGAGTAAGGAAAGTGAAAATTATTTTAGGTGGGCAAGGAAGGCAAATTGCGCAGTGGAGCTTACCATATGGTGAGTGGACTGATGCACTACTAAAGTGAACAATGGCTTAGACCAATGTAAGGGACAAGGATGGGAAGCTGGGGAGTTCTCCGTTTCTAATAAAGCACATTGCTGTCAATAGCTGTCTCTGCTAGTACTCTGTGAATCTGTCTCATGCACTTCTTTTTAAAAGACTGAGCAAGAAAACTAGAAAGAGAGATGGGGGAGGGAAAAGAGGAGCTAAGAAGAAGTGGGAGGAGAGAATAGATAGATCTCAAAATGATATTTTACCTCTGCTAGAATGAGTGTGGAGAGTTAGCTTGATGGCAAGAAAAGTGCTTTAGGTAAACGGAACACATCTCTAGGCATTGGCATTTAATACTCAAGCCTGAGGCGGATGGCAGGTCCCATTTATTCATGGAACCTTAGATTTGGAGAGTTCCACACACTAGCCTATAATCTTAGTAGTTTAAGGCAGAGCCCAGCTTTGAGCACTCTACTGTCTAGCTAAGCTTTCATGCTTTCCATGAAAACAAATACCATCTGTGGAACTAGCTCTGATTCTCCTGCTTTATGTTGTTTATAAAATACATATGAACATGCAATAACAATCCATGAAAAAGCCCATGAATGTAAAAGAGAACAGGGAGTGAGTATATGGGAGGGTTTGGATGGAGGAAAGGGAAAGATAAATGCTGTAATGATTGTAATATAATCTCAAAATAAAACAAAAAATATGTAAAAAGAAGGATGAAATACTTACAGAGGTCTTCTATAAGGGCTGGGTTCAGACCGTGTACCAAGTGCTAAAGACCAGAACAGGTAAGAACTAATGAGTGCACTGTGCACATTTCCATGTTCCTGGTCCTAACAGAGTGGAAGGCCTCCAATTACAGGTCCTTTTACGGATCCAGCTCATACTAACATAATAGTTTCTTATACACTCATGTTACCACTTTCTGAAGAATTATACCTTTAAAGAGGCTAAAATGATATAATCTCCAGCACATGTCAGTACCCATGGAATGCTAATAGTGTAGCCAGTAGAGTGAGTAGAACAGGTGGCACAGAATAAATACTACTTGACTTATAGCAGATGTATATTAATGTGTATTTTTATTCCTTGTATAGTTTTTGTGAATGGAATACTAAACGGAATATAGTTTGTTCTGTGTTCTTTTCTTTAATGTGGTGTTTAAATAATTGGTTTCTATTGTGGCAGTTAGTGATGATGCATTCTTCTTGGACAACCCATCGATTTGTCCTTCTGGTTATAAGCCTTCTCATTTGATGATATTATGAACGGTGTTTTTGTTACTATCCTAGACATGTTTAGTATCTGTTACCTAGAATCTTGCATCTATGAATCTTGTTCCCTACAGCCTCAGCACAAAGCTGACACATATTGCTAGTCAAGGACATACTTGAAATTCCTTTGTTAACTTCAGAAGGCATGTTGACACTCTCCAACTATTAAAAATGTCAAGGTAACTATACATTTGTAACAGTCTTACTCTGATTGCTTCACCTAGAGTCCCAGCCTTCTCTGCTAGTTTTATTTTCATCAAAGACTATAACATCTCTGCCTTGTTTGTGAAAGCATACTTGAAGATTTTTAATTGTAATTCTCCATGACAGATTAATCTTCCTGCATGCCCTATGATTTATAATCAAGTAGAAAAAGTAAATTGCAGAAACAATTGCCTGTATGTAGGTGAAGGAGAAATTATTTTTCTCTTTATGGCTTTTCAATATTCAATTTATATTACAATACAATTAAAATAATTCTTAGGCTTTTTGTTTGTTTCTACATTATTTTATATGTATGAATGTTTTGCTCACATATGTGTCTATGTACTACGTGTGTCCCTGGTGCCCATGAAGGGCAGGTAAGGGTGTTGGATAACCTAGAAATAAAGCTATGGGAGAGTGTGAGCAGACACATGGGTTCTGGAAATCAGATCAGGGTATTCTGCAAGAACAACAAGCATTTTTAACCACTGAGACATCTTTCCAGGCCCTGTTCTTACATTCTTAAAGGAGAATAGAAACTATATGAATAAGAGGAGACCTACTTAATTATATTTAGTGGTAACACACTTAAAATGTGATATGAAAAGAAATTTGATTGCAAAAGATGAGAAAATCTAATTTCTTATTTAAAGAATAAACTTTTTAGCTACTCCTGAACACTTAAGAATTTTTCCCTTATTTTAAGAGTTGAGGAGTACAATTAGTGTCAAATCACTTTTCATTTTTGTTAAAGAAGCTATGGTAAAACCAAACACACAAACCATTAAAAAAATGAAGAAAACAATAGAAAAGAAGAGAATTTAGACAGTCACTTGAAATGAAAAGTTAGTAAAAGCTGGAAATTAAATTTTATTAAAATGCTACATGGTTAACATGTGCCATGGCAGATTTTGACCTGGAAGCATTAGATTCCTACTTGGAGAAATTTTAGAATTTTTAAAATATTAGATACACACATATAACACAGACACACACATTCATTCACATGTGCTCATTCAAGCACACATACATGTACGTGTGAGCACACACAATTTTTTTCCTTTTTAAGAGATGCCATGGTCATGTGTCTCTTCAC
Source organism: Dicrostonyx torquatus (assembly GCA_028555095.1). NCBI lineage: Eukaryota > Metazoa > Chordata > Mammalia > Rodentia > Cricetidae > Dicrostonyx > Dicrostonyx torquatus. The sequence goes on along the minus strand of JAQHUG010000009.1, from coordinate 6,713,380 downwards.
AGCAAAAAAATCCTAAGGCAGGTACCATGGTATCAGGAGAAAAAAGGTGAGGGCTCTCATCTTAAACTACAAGCACAAAGCAGAGAAAGCATCTGGAAATGGATGGCCTGAGTCGTCAAACTCCCAAAGCCCTCCTCCAGCGATACATCTCCTTCAACAAGAGCACACCTCCTAATCTATCCCAATCGTGCCACCAACTGCAGGCTAAGAGTTCAAATACGTGATCTTATGGGGGGCATTACATTTCAAACCCAGACAGTTCTCATTATATCAAGCAGTTATTTGCTTTATAAAGTCACTACTACCCGAGAATTAGCAAATATTGAACCATGGCTTCTAGAGGATGGTAAGGATAGATTCCTGTATGCACTGCTGCAACATTTTGACCAGTGTGCTGTCTGTGTTAATTGGGTTCATTTAGCAGTATGCTTATGAAAAAGCTGGTCCTGTCACAGATGATGCCTGCTTTCATATAAACCTTTACTGTATTGCATTTATCAAATTCTTTAAAAACTTTTGTCTGCAATGTCTTGAACCTGCAGAAGCTCTAATATTTTTTTTTATGCCGTATCACCTTTTGAAACATGAAAATCAGCTAGCACTCGGTGGGAATGATTTGACAGTTTTTCCTGGCTCTGGATAATAGGACAATAAAATTTCTTGGCTTTCAAATTTAGACTAATGCTTTCTACTATGCATTTTCTAATTAGTGGCTATCTTACAAACATATGAATGTCTATTGGTTACTGTCTTTCCATGTTTCTTCACATGCTATGCGTTTTCTAATTAGTGGCTATCATAAACATATGAATGTCTATTGGTTACTATCTTTCCATGTTTCTTCACATGCTATGGCTATTTCTTCAGCGCGTTCTGGAGCAGTTTCACATAGGAAGTGGAAATCTCCATCTTCTTTTGGATGTACCATCCTGTTGAGTTATTATTAAATTCACAATATTTTAACCTGTGACTGAATAAAGCTCATCCAACACATACATTTTTGCAAGACATAGTTAGCCTTCCTGGACTTGGAGACACAAAACAGTGTTTTGGCTCCATGCTGAAGCCAAAAGAGTCAGCAAAAGTACAATAATGAGAAAAACGTGGCTCCAAATAGAGTTCTAGGAAAACAGCTGCTTAGATGGCGCATGAAACAAGAAGACAAAGTACTGCCATGCTTGATTTCAGCTTGAAATCTTCAATTTACACAGCTCCAGAATTTCATTACTTTCGATATCCCCGTGAATGACTGTGAGAGTTCCATGAGTTTGCGGTTATTGACTGGTTTCAGTGAGTAGATAGAGTTTTGAATACAGAAACCATAAATAATGAGGCTCAATTGTATGTTTGCTTTACTTGGTTCTTAATATATCAGTTCTGGGTAATTAAAATAGAATTGGAATGTTTTTTGGTACTGGAGGATACCTTTCCCCTTAGCTCTGTGTTGGTATACCTCATCCCCTATAATATTTGAAAATATGTATTTATTTCATCTTTTGAGATTATAATGAAGTCATGTCATCCCATTCTTCCCCTCACACAAACCATCACATAGAGTTCTCCTTGCTCATTTTCAAATTTATAGCCTCTTTTCTTCACAAATCATTGGTAGATGTCTTTTTGTTCTAATCCACAAGTGCTATATTTTAAGTAAAATCTTTTGAATATGTCAAGAAATTTTGGTTTTAAATATTATTCCTAGTATATATAATTTTAGGTATGCCATCTTTGACAAACTACCCAACCTCTAGGGAATTTAATCTCTTAGCTCAATATATATAGCAATACTTTTTTTCTATCAACATTTGAAGAATTATAAATAAAAAATCTTCACCTGCTATTTACTGGATAATAATTATTTTTTATCTAGAGTGTTAAAAAGTGTTTTATAAGGATTCCTATAATTTACAGGGTTAAAAGTGTGGGTCCAGGAGTCACATACCTGCTCCTACAAGTTTTCAGTGTGAAGTTGTAAATGCAGGGTTGTGATGAGGTGTCTTCCAGCATGAGTCTCTGAGCAGAACATTAACTGACACATTCCATGACAAGGGAGTAAAGATAACCATGCTGTGCTCGGACAATCTCAAAGCTTAATTGTGTGATGGCAGTAGTGTATCACAGAACTGATTAGAAGATTCTGGAATTAATTAACTTCTGTTCAAGATGAGAGCCCACAAGTCTGTGACATTCTCTGGGAGAAAATGACTGCAGCAGTTCTCTAACTAGGAAAATGGAGGGTAAACTTGCGAGAACTTAGAGAAGAATACGGTATTCTCCGTGCATATCAATGGAAGGGGCAAGGTGTATGCCAAACAGGTGTTGTCATAAGAAAGGAAAGACTCAAGGAGGAATTCAAATTGTAGTAAAATTTAACACATGGATAACGGTAAATGGAAATGATAGTATGCTAAGAGAATGAAATTTCACAGAATTTAATGAATGATTCAATAATCTAAATATATGTGGAAATGTCTCAGCTCCTCCACTGCTGTTGACTGTGATGGTCCTATACAGTTCATTTATTGGCAATGTTGTATTGGCTACCCTGGTATGATCTCCCCCAAACATGTGGTTATGCATTCCTCTGGTGAGCTTGGTTATCCATAGCATGTGTATAGTGTCAAACTAGGTTACTCTTCATGGAGCACTGGGAATTTACTCTTCCATTGGTAAAGAGATTGACTTGCTTCTGTGGCAGCAGGAGAAGTTAAGAGAAAATGGCAAGGCATGATGGGAGAGGAAAGGTCTCAGGAGCTGCAGGAGGCTCAGGCTCTTGGTTTTCTTCACAATTTTCCCTGGGCCTCCAGGGGTCAGTCTCGTTTCTGTTTCCTAACTGCTTCGAGGGGAAAACCAAAACAAAAGCAATTCTTTTCTCTTAAAATGGACAGAGCATTATTTCCCATTTGCTTGCATTCAGGAGGCTGCTGAAATTTTATTTCTTTATTGAGAAATAGACTGGGGACTTTTGTTTAGAGCAGAAAGGACAATATGGGTGATGGAAAATTATATTTTACCCATCTAGCCTGATATGCTTAGCTGGTACCAGAATCAAATCTTTCTCAGGAGCCACTCAGCCTCCTAATGCTTGCATTATGTTTACAGAGGTCACACACAATGATGGATTGTCATTCACTAAATGAGTCAATAGTTCCAGAATTAAAAAGAAAAAGGAAAAGAACTTAGAACTTGGAAAAGAAGAGCGTTCTTTCAAATAGTCAATATAGCAAGCAGAATTTTTCTTAACATATTTGTCTTATGACAAAGATAGCAGTCTTTGTAGCTATTCACAATAGTCAGCCGACAGGAAATGTCTGTGCTTCTGACAGTCTGTGAAGTTCAGTCACAGCAAAACTTGGTTCTAACCTAGTAACCAAAGCTATGTAATTAATTAGTTCACGCAGGTTTCTGGAAGAAAATGGCGTTGCTGTGTTACAGTAATAATCCCAGTTGTTGAGTTATCAGCAAACTGCAGTGCCTCTCTCAGGGGAAAAGAACCCCATAATTTAACAAATCACTGTGTCTGGGGCTTTGACATTGCACAGGCTTTTCCATTTCCATCTGCTCCTCTGCTTCATTAGGATTTTATTGTTGCTCCAGTCAGAAACATTTTGATAGTTTTTCTCTCCCTAAAATAATGTCCCATTAGCTATCTTCTGTCATCCCTTTTGGATACCTAAAAATGGAATGCCCATTCCAATGTTAAATGGCTTTTAAGGATTATTATTTTGGACATTTTCTCCAAGAGTCCAAGGTGGCTACCTTTGGCTAAATTATAATTTATTGCTTTGTGTATGAAAGCAAATATTCAAAGCTTATTTCATACACAAAATTTTTATGAAGAAATGTTCTTTTATATTGTTCAATCATCTTTTTATCAGATCAGAGCATGATAAAAATTCAGTGTGTTCACTTGCAAATGCACATACGCAAAATGTCCACAAATAACCATACTCTTTTTAGTCTAGTATACACACACTGATCCAAATATAACATACACCATTCACACACACTCAACATTCCATAAGTGCAAAAATCCCAGTAGTCTAAAAATAAACACATACACTTTGTCCATAAATACATATATATCATTGTTGAAAGAGGCGCAGAGCGCTGTGTCTCGCTGTGGCTAGCTTATACCCGAAATAATTACACACAAACTTATTCATTTAAACTCTGCCTGGCCCACTAGTTTTAACCTCTTATACATATTAGTTTAACCCATATCTAGTAACCTGTGTATCACCATGTGGTCGTGGCTTACTGGGAAGATTCTAATCAAAGTCCATCTTGGGCTGGAGAAACAGAAACATGGTGTCTGCCCCAGTGCCTTCTCTCTCACAACCTTCCATTCTGTCTACTCTGCCCACCTAAGGGCTGCCCTATCAATGAAAACAACAGAAATACAGAAGGACCCTCCTATACCACATTATCACATGAATGTACTTTACTGATTGATGCAAGTACATACTATATAACCTCAATATCAACCTTGTGTTTATCACCCACTGTACTCACATACAGTTTTTACTCTCCTAAACACTACACACACACAGACACAGCACATTTTATCATATATTACACATTTATACAATGAACGTGCATACACAGTATCCATATACCCAAATTCCCCCTCCTCACATTACTAGCCTATGGATGAATGAGACAATTAACCCACCAAGAATGCCAGAGGCAAACATCTGTAAATAAAACCAAGGAAAAACATATTCAAGAAACTATAATAGAGCATATTTTAGAACAGACTTTGTGATCATTGGTATTGATTAGCAGCTTCCTGCATGTAGAATCACCTAGGAGACATACCTCTGACTGTGTTTATGTTTCCAGAGAGGATTGCCCAGGAAGGAATCCAAAGGACAGCCCAGCTAAAAAGAGGTCTGCAGAAAATACAGCTTACTATTCCCTACATTTGAATGGATGCACCTGTCACTACTGACACCACACTGGCTGTGATGTGAAGGCTGATCTTTAGCTTTCCACTATGTGTGAGTACTACCAACTCTCTAGGCTTCTGGTGCTGCATTGGGACTGCCAAAGCATCTGGTTTCACAGACTGCAAGTTATGGGATTCTCTGCTTCCCTAGCACGCATCAGGATATTGTTGAACTGCTCAGACTCTTTTGCAGCAGCTGATCTAATAAATGCTGACCTCTTACTCTGTTCCTCTAGACCACCATGTTTAACAAAGATTTCTAAGACAATTGGAGAAATTTTTAACAATCTTCAAGAAGTATTATTTTTAATTTAGTAACTCTCATTTGTTGTCATGTTCTATCTGTAAACACATGGTTCCACTCTTCCTCAGGCCAAGATCAGAGGATCAAAATGAAGCCAGTGTATTTAATCTACACACAAACACAGAGACACATGCAGATATGGAGGAAGGAACCATTCATTATGAAATATACTTGTAGTATACTATTTTGAAAGAAAGAGACCTCTTTGGTTTTCCCTCATTGGTAAAGTTGAAGCAGGCTGCTGCCAAATGCCTTCTAGAGCAGGGGGGTCCACATCCTGAGACAGGTGTGCAGTTCCTTCAGGAGGACAGTGACCTGTGTGGTACCTATGAAAGACTAAAGCAGCGTTGGATGGTGAGGACAGACCTTCATAGTAGGCCAGGCATCCCCTGGACACACAGCACTCACTCTCACATTATGTTTTTTTTTTCCTGTGTTTTTATTGGGGTTCATCATGGGTAGGAACTGTCACCTTCAAGGTATGCCCCTCCCAGCACATTATGTTTTGAAAATGTATTTTCTCACTGTTGCCTTTACAAATGGTTCTAAATACATTGTAGACGGCTGTCAGGAGTGTGGGTGTGAAGCTTAAACCTAGAGTGACATCTGACTTCACAAGTCTAAGGGCTGTTTGAAGGTGGCCTTGACTGGAAATCGATTCACCGAAAATGCTTTGAAACCCATTTAAGTTTTAAAGTAATGTATCCTCTTACCTTTGTCCCTGACCCCTCCTGGTTTTCTCACCCTTCTAATTTGCTTGTTTTTTTCTCCCATCCTTCCCTCTCAATTCTTCTTTCCCCAAGTCTTTCTTTTCTCCCTGTGATGTACTTAGTAATTTTTCATCTTTTAATTTTTTAGTGTTTGTTATTATTATTATTATTATTATTATTTGTGTTTGTGTGTGTGTGTATGTATGTATGTAGGTCAGAGGGCATACTTATTTTGGTAGTTGGTTCTCAGCCTTCCCTTTGGTGAGGAGCAGTCTCTCTTGTTTCTGATGGTCTGTATAAGAGAATGACTGACCCAATAGCTTTTGCCCATTTAACTTCTCAGTGTGTGAGTCTTGGGATTATAGCTGCAAACCTGTATTCATCTTTTTAATGTGGGTTATGAGAATTAAACTCAGTTGGGCAGGCTTTTACTGCATAACTTTTACCCACTCAGCAGTCCCCTTTTAGCTTTTTAAATAACAACAACAATTCACACATATACACAATTTTTTGGAGAGGATGTAAGGCAATCCCCTAGTTAAGTCTAAGTCATATCTCTTGGTTGTCTAGTTTAATGCCAAATCGTGTTTCAAAGTTGTTAGATGTCTAAGGAAGTAAGAGGCATCACGTATAGACTTTTATCCAGGTCTTCTGTTTTTTTTTTCCTATTTTATCTGATAAGTAGATTTTTATTTCAGAAGTTCACTGAAGACTGTCTGATGACAGTTTAGATACAAACATTTAGGCTGTTAATTTCTTCACCTAAACCATGATTAAAAACATGAAGCTTATCTCTTATGCACTATTGTAATGCTTCCCCATTTGAAGGAGCAAAATATGTGTCCTTCAACTTCACTTAAGTAAGTTTACATTCACAGGTACCCTTTGTAATCTGGTTCTAATACCCTAGAGTTTCACTTTCTAAACCCTCAAATTGGGTGACAAATATCTAAATCATAGGTTTTGCTTTCCCTTGGGTGTCCCCATCTGGGAAGCCTAGCTATTTTTGAAGTCCATAATACAATTTTAGGTGTTTAGAGCAGCACCTTACTATGGAATCCATTGCACATGATTTGCTGTTGTTTATTTTAACAGCCACAGGAAGGAGTAGCACCACTCTTCATGGAGTAAGGCCTCCTAGTTCATTGTTCTGCCAGGAGGTCATATCTCAAGAAATAGACTGTGGGGTCACTGGCAGTGAGACCAGAATTTGTCCCTACTGTGTGTACTGGCTTTTTGGAACCTATTCTCTTTGAATACCTTCCTCAGTCTAGATATAGTGGGGATGGCCTTGGTCCTGCCTCAAAGCAATGTGCTAGACTTTGTTGAATTCTCATGGGAAGACGTACCCTCTCTGAGGAGTGGATGGGGTGAGGTAGCAGGAGAAGGTGGAGGGAACAGGAGGAGAGGAGGGAGTGGAAACTGGGATTGCCACGTAAAATGAGAAAAGATATATTTTAAATAAATAAATAAATTTAAAACACACACACACAAAGAATAGTGCTGTAAAATAAAGCAAAGTGCTGGCCCTTTGTTGCTTTTGCCTGCTTTGCACCTATTTCTTGTTTAATTAATAACATAGGGTTGTTTTGCGGGGGAGGAGGGGTTCACATTTTTGTGATTCAAATAGCACATGATCCAACCTAGTCAATTGGATTGATAGTCTCTCTAGAACTAGATATGTGGTCTAACTGAGTTTACTAGAGATAATCCCAGAAATTTTTGCTTGAATTATTAGAAATAAGTTTGTTCCTTTACTAAGGCGAGGAAAGAACTAGGGATGAAGTCTGGATCTACTGATGGACACCGTCACAGCTTCCTACTCAGGAGGTTTGCTCTCCAATGATGCCTACACAGAAGAAAGAACCAACAGAAAAGGTGAGGCAGATTCTAAATGACACATTTCAGCTAGAAGCATTTGATGTACCTTTCATCACATATGACCCAATGTATTCTTGCTTTTTATTGTTTTTCTTTGGAACCATTTTATTTTTCACTTCAACTTCAATATCCATATATATATTTCCTGGGGATTTTGTTGCATTGTTGATTATTGACTGAGTACATTGAGCGTGGATCTTGACCCTTTATTTCAAATTCGTTATCAGGGAATGGAATAAAGCTCGGAAGATACTGCCATTTTATATACCAGGGTCCTTCACTGTCAAGGAGCATCCTTACCTAGTGTCTATACCCTTCTGCTCAATAGAAATTATTTTTGAGCATGTCACTGCTTGCTTGAAGTGGTAGTAAAGATGCTACATATTGTCAGCAACATCTTTGTGTTGTATGTTTACACGGTTGTGAGTACCTGTGTGCACATATGAGGCATCCATTTCTAACACTCTCTGTTCTAATCTCCCGAGATAAGGACTCTGGAGATATGAACTCAGTTCCTCATGCTAATACAGAAAGCACTCATTCACTGAGCCATTTCTCCACCTTCACCCTCTGTACTTTGGAGCAGATTTTTCTTAAAAGGATCATGAAGAAGGAACAAATGACCAGCATGTGAAAGCCAGATTGACAGTCAATGGAATGACTCAGTAGGAATCTTCGGCTCCAAAAGGCTCATCTCCCTGTTTCCCCATCCTGAAGCACAGATTTGTCATTTTGGACACATTTAGTACAACATAGCCTGTCTCTGGGACCTGGGAGAATTACTGCCCATGCTTCCTTCAGGGCCCATCCTGCTGCCCAACAGAATGACTGTTCCACCTGGGCTGTGATCTCATTTATTTTCCTTCCTCAGTGCCAGGTTCCTGGAAGCTGGTGCCAGGGACAGAAGCAGCACCGTTGCTTGGCTGCATCCAAAGCTCTCTGCATGCAGACAGCACTGTGTGGTTCCGGATGAGCTCCGCCTGTTTCCCTGCTTGGTGACTCAGTGAGTTGGTTTCTCTGTAACAGAAACATATGTCCCATGCACACCATGTTAGGGGATTATTAATAACCACATAGAATTATTGAAGCAAGCATGAGCATCTCCACTCTCTGTAAATGCATCCCTTTCAAATCCAGATTCTGTCCTAATGTATTCAGGAACACCCTTTGTCAAAAATCACTTTTTATACAAAAAAGAAGCATGTCTCTAATGTTCACCCACATTGTCTTTGAGGCTGGCATTTTTAGTCAATTAGGGTGGCGTTATTTGATCGCAGGAGTATCTTCCATTAGCAGTGTTAAATGTGGAGCATCAGAGCTAGTTTTTCTCCACAGCACTGGTTCTCAACCTGTGGGTTGCTATGCTTTGGTGTTGCCTATCAGATATCCTGCATATCAGGTACTTACATTAAGATTCATAGAAGTAGCAAAATTACAGTTGTGTAGTAGTAATAAAATAATTTTATGGTTGGGGGTCTTCACAACATGAGGGACTCTATTAAAGCATCGTAGCATTAGGAAGGCTGAATACCACTGCTTTACAGTCTTGAAGATGAAGTTGGGAGTTTCTTAACTGTATTTTAATGAGCAAATGTGACTTCATCAGAAAGATGCTATTGATAAGTCCATGATGATAAGAAGGTTAGCAGAGATAAAGACAACAACTGGAAATTATAAGTAAGAATAAAATAAACAAATTTCTAGAGAATGTGCTAGACACTTGATGGTATTGTACTTTTATCAGTATTGGAAAGGAGTGAGGGCTTGAACTTAATTCTTTAGAATAAAAAGTGACATTCACAATAATACTTGCCATAATGGAGTCCTATTTTTAAAGCCACTGTGAAAGCTGAATTAGCAGCCTTGTAGAAGGAGCAAAGATGGCATTGAGTCAATACAGATTTGTTCTTGTGTCTCAGCAGGCTTCTGGAAGCTTCTCTTGTTAGTTGATGTGTGTGTGCTCAGAGAATGTATACAATATTTAGCTAAATTAAGAAAATTCCCAACCTGTAACTCTAATATTTTATAAGACCACTGTTTACATTGTTTCTTTGACAAACATATGTTAGACTTAATTTACTGGCTCTCTTGTCAAGTAGATATATAAGAACGGAGAATGGAGTCCTAGCTATGCCACAAAGTGAGAGAAAAATGAACTTCTCTCAAAATTATTTTGGCTTCTTTCCAGACACAGGACCTTTGGTTTTTCCCTAGATGAGGGGAAAATCACCTTCTCAGTCTTTCAATGTATATTAAGGACTCTTTTTTTTATAATCTATACATAAAGTCTTTGTAGACAAAGAGGACAAGCCAGGATTAATAGATTGTGAAAAGACAGTATTTCTTGGGAAATAACAACATTTTTCCTTCATAGTTTCGAGATTACCCAAGGGAGATTTGCCACTAGCAGCTAAATGACTCTATAGGCATTATCAGAGCAATGAAGGGTACATTTGTGAGAAATGTGCAAGTGGTTACTGTAGAGGGAGGGTGGCCAGAATGTTACTCATTGTCCTGATCAGTCCTTATACCACTCCTGTCCTGAAAAGATTTTCCTGAAGGTTTAGAATTTATAAGTGAATTAAAAAATTTTTAAATCAATTTTTATTGAACTCTACATTTTTCTCTGCTCCCCTCTCTGCCTCTCCCCTCCTCTTCAACCCTCCTCCAAGGTCCCCATGTTCCCAATTTACTCAGGAGATCTTGTCTTTTTCTACTTCCCATGTAGATTAGATCTATGCATGTCTCTCTTAGTGATTTTTAAAAAGTAAGTTGCCTTCTATATAAACATGGCTAGTACATAAGACTCAGTGCTACTTCCAAGAAAAATGTCCTTGTTTTCCATAGAAAAGGTCACTGTAACAGGAGGGATATCAGAGGCCTGTATATCTGCTCCATCTTTCCTACATCTGTGTCCTCACTTTGTCAGGTCTTTACCAAGTTCCACAGAGACTAGCTGGCCTGAAATCCTGGCTTCCATAGCTACATCAGTTGTGTTAGGGTTTTCTGAATCTACGGGTCTTGGCATCTACTCTACCTTAAGTGTGTATGATTGGGAAATGTATTCTAACTCTGAAATTAAGGGTTCAGCTTCTCTGATTGTGTCATGAGATTTAGGGACTAGAGTGATATCTCTAAAGCTTTGTGTTCTATACTACTCTAAATTCCTTATCTAGGCATTTGGAAATCCTTCATATAGTCAAACTAGAAGTTCTATTTACCATCTTAATGCTCTCACCATGTCTCTTCCTAACCCCTCACTGGTGTTACAACAGCAGTCTCCGATTTAGTATGTCACTTCTTTTCTCTTCCTCTCCCTATGCATAATTTGACCTCATCACAGCAGAATGAAATATTGCCTTCATATTATCATTGTGGACTTCTACTGCTTCTCTGCACATGTAATGTCTTTCAGAGCCTGGGCATCTGACATGGGGTATCTCAGATTCTCAGATCTCATTTTGTTTCCTCTAATATAGGATCATCTCCATGAAGCCCCATAACCACCATCACTGCCCCTTTACTCTAGGCTCCATTTCCTTGGCAAAATGCTCTTCCTGAACCTATTTCCAGGCCCTTCCTTCCCAATTACTCACCTTCCTCACCTTCTCAAGTCTGTATTCAATGTCACCTCTCCATGAGGCTCTCCTTGGCAGTCATATTTAAAATAGAATTGACCAATGCCACTTTTCCAACATTTATTCTGTTCCTATTTTGAACAGTACTATCTCGCATATAGTATAATTCGCATATTAACTTTACTTAATTTTTTTTACCTCCTGTCAGAATGTAGGCTCCATGTAGATAAGACTCTTTGGCTAATTTGTTTAATTTTTCACTCTTGTGTCCCCAGTATTTAGTTAATTTCTTAATTACATAATCATAGCCATATGAACTCGTCGAGTGAATTAATGTTCACTTAAACTCTTCATAACTTTTCATGTGCATACTTGTGAGTGATGCTAAAAATCTAGTAACCCTCAAAAGCAAAAGTCCAGGAAGAGAGCATGCCTCAACTCAGAAATGACTTTACATTTCTCCACGTGAAAAGCTATGTAAATATTCCTAAGAGGATGGAGTATAAATATTTGGTACTTGCAACTTGTACTTTTTCATGCATGCTGTTAAAAATCCTTCTCCTGCACCCTTGCATTTTTCATTCCTCCTTTGGCTTATGGCTTATTTCTAAATAGTGGTTCTCAACCTGTGACTCATGACCCTTTTGGGGTTGAACAGTCCTTTTTACAAGGGTCACCTAAGACGATTGGAAAACACAGATGTTTACATTATGATTCATTACAGCAGCAAAATTACAGTTATGAAGTAGCAGCAAAAATAATTTTATGGTTGGGGATCACCAAAGCATGAAGAACTGTGTCAAAGGGTTGGAGAATTAGGAAGGTTGAGAAACACTCTTCTAAAAGCTTTGTCAGCTCAAAGAAGCAGGTCTGGGGCTAATGTATAGCCACCACTGGAAATGCCAGGCAGTTAGTGCCCTGAAAAGAACCTAGGAGCATCTCCATAGGATGAAGGATGGCAGCTGGTGTGAAACATCCCAGATTTCCCACCCCTTGAGTGAGACTAGTCTTACTTGTTTTCCAAAGGCCAGAAGTGGGATCCAGCTTTGGTTAGGAGGCATAACTTTTTCATTAATGTAATCTGATTTAATTTCATTGCTTTCCCATCTCATTTTCATGCTCCTCTGCTTTCCTGGAGTTTTATTTAATCACCCTTAAATAAATCATATTTTATCTCATTTATTGTTTTTGAAAGATTGCAGGTGCTCATAAGCATGTAGCAAAGCCCCTCCACATCCCCACTGCAGTGTGCAGGACCGCCACTAGCTCAGCTATTCACTTCCTGATGCAAGGTAAGCATTTGTTGGAGAGCTCTACTGCTTCCCACTTCCACTACCCAAGATTTCAGCTTGCAAAAGGAGGTCAAATGTGCAACGGCTAAGACTCCAGATTCTAGAAACAGATTTTCTGGGTTTGAGACGCTTACCAATCAGCTGTCTGATTTGAGGCATATTACATAACCCTTCTGCTCCTTGGTTTCCTTATCTACATAGTAAGTCTTATCATGGTGCTGTTCATTGCAGATGCATGAAAATTTAACAGACTCACTTTGGCATATCAGTCCAACCAGTACATGGTCCATAGCTGCTGGATTATGAGAAAGGGTTTAATGCCCAATCTTGCCAACAAGCATCTGAAGTTCAGTGATGCTAATTTCACCAACCAAGGTTGTACAGTTAAGATACCCTGAAACATTAAATAAGTCCCTTAAGAATTAAGTATTTTTTGATTTTTTGGTGATAACTCACTTAATTAAAAGCTCATTAAGTGAAACAAAATTAAAAATACCCTGAAATGCATATGCCCATATTTTCTCTTCTGTCATTTAGTTCCCAAAGCTGAATTCAGACCTAATATACTGCTACAGGCCCCACCCTCAGAAATGTCCTTGAAATATATTTGGCAATGAAGACTATAATCCCTTTTTGTGTACAATTGCTGCCAACTCATTAGTGGAAAGGCATAAGCAATTAAATATGTGGTTTAACTTTGAACCAATATTAGCTTTATATGTTTACATTGCTTTGAAGAAAAATATGTGTTTGGAAATATTTCTCTTGATTAATAAGTCAATCCATTCTTCCCTTCA
>JAQHUG010000009.1:6678562-6695658 GCA_028555095.1 Dicrostonyx torquatus | reverse complement strand
AAAATAACTACACAGAAACTGTATTAATTAAGTCACTGCTTGGTCAATTACTTAAGCTAGCTCTTACATCTAGAATTAACCCATCTCCATTATTTTATGTTTTACGACAAGGCTTGCAGCCTACCAGCAATGTTTCAGCACAAGTACTTATGACTAAGCTAGTACTACCAGCGGCATTTTTTTCTTATGCCTGAGTTATATCATATTTTTATATAAAGTCATGTATTGGTGAACACTTAGGTTGGCTTATATATTTGCTTTTGTGAGTAATTCTGCAATGAACACGGAAGGTAAATATAAATTTGAGGTTTTGATTTCATTTCCATTGAATATACCCAGAAGCAAGACTGTTATGCTAATTTTACTTAAATTCTCTTTGAGGAACTTTCATAGTATTTTGTATAATGGTTGTGTCTCTTTCTACTGCTATGCTGCATCTCCATACCCTCAACACAGTTACTCTCTCCTTGCTTCCTCCTAACAGATACCCCAGAAAGTGTAGGGTTTTATTTCCTTATGATTTTTAAGTTTCTTGGTAATTAGTGATGCCAAGCACCTTTCATCTGTATGCTTTCTTTGGAAAAATGGCTATTTATATGTTTGCTTTATTGTTAAATAGAATGTTAAGACTTTCTGTTGAGTATAGGGATTGCTAAAGTTTAGAAATCACTCCTTATTATATGTATTTATATGATATGGTATATTTATATGATATACATATGCATATATATAGTTAACATTTATATATATCACTTTACTCTGTAGCTGAGTATGCACTCATTCATTTTTTAAAAAATAAAATATAAGACAAAACAAAGTCAGACAAGACAAACCAACAGACAGAAAAGAGTCCACAAGAAGGCATAAGAATCAGAGATTCAGTTGTTTGCACATTCAGAAATCCCATAAAAACACTAAACTGGAAGTCATGATGAAAATACAGAAAACTGTGTGTAGACCTTTACAGGCCCTGTGCATGCAGCTTCAATCTCTGTGAGTGCATATGGGTTTTGCTCAGTTTAATTTAAAGGAACTTGTTTTCTTGGTGTCCATTTCCTCTGTTTCTTACACTCTTTTCACTTTCTCTTTGCAGGGTTCAATGAGCTCTGAGGGGAGACATCTTATGGAGAAATCCCACTTGGGGCTCAGTGTTCCCAGGTCTCTCACTCTTCTTCACAGTTGTCTCACTGTGAGTCTTTATATTTGTTTCCACCCTCTGCAGGTGAAAGCTTCTCATATGATAGCTGAGTGAGGCACTAATCTATGAGTATACAGAATACCATTAGGAGACATTGTATCACTACAGTTTTTTCTTTTTTAGACCAATATTAGGGACCTAGAACAAAACCAAATAACGCAGGGGGAGCATATTCAAGAAAAGGGATATAGAAAGAAGTGGTAAAGAGGTTTAAATAAGATTGATGGAATGGGAAGAATTAAACTGGAGTCGGGGATGGGAAAGCAGGACTGAGAAGGGAATAAAGGGGGGACATACAAACTCTAGAACCCTTTGGAAATGTTATATGAAAACCTGTTACATTAGAAGTTCTCCAATGTGACACTGAGAGAGGGTTGAAGTGGACGGGAGAGGCAGGGAGGGGAGCAGAGAAAAATGTAGAGCTCAATTAAAAATCAGTAATAAAAGAAGCTCCCCAATGCATGACTGTGCATATACCCTGTCACTTAAAATGGTGCTATTCTATAGAAGGATGCCAGTGTTCCTATAAGATACCACAGGCTAACAAAAAAAAAAAAAACACCCAGTCCTTTTGGGGGTTATCTCTTTGGAATTTCTGAAAAATGAGTTCCCATATGCCTCCAAACACTACAGGTTATTTTCAATGCTCTGTTACCCTCCAGAACTTGATGGTAAGATCCTATTGCTGAAGTCACCACGTTCTTGAGTCACAGAACATAGAGACGTCAGGTTGGTTCTGATCTGGAAGCTTCATGTCCACTAGCTAGCTTTCATAGTGTTAGAGAAGGCTATGCCAACTATTAGAGAAGAAAAGTAATCATCAATCTTATTCATCTGTCAACCATTCAAGATACAATACCAAGGACAAGATATGCCCACTGGTATAGTTGTAGAAAGAATATCATGGAAATAACCACCCAATTTCTGACTGGATTTATGTCCTGATTTAGCATCATTGAGCAAAGAACCTGTGGCCAGATAGATCATAGGCCCTAGGATAGAGCCTTCTACTATTATTATGCTAAATGGACACACTATGAAACCAACTCATAATGACTTAATGTTATACCCATAGAGTCATGCACAAATACCCATAGACACATGCACGAGATATATGCAAAGTCAAGCTTGACCAATTCCAGGTATGGAAAGGGAGGTAACCACAAAATTCCACCCCCCTCAGCCAATAAGCTATTGATAACTGATAGCAGCTGGAAGGGGATAGTCAGTTTTCTTTCACAGTGGAGGCTCCACATCCAAGGACACAGTTAACACAATTGGAACTGATGGGTCAAAAATGAAGAACCTTGCGTGATACTGAAGGGGGGATTGATCTAGAAGGAGTTAAGAGAGGCACTGATTTTGATCAAAACACATTGTATGAAATTTGCAAAGAATAGTAAACAAGTTTTAAAAACCTAGATGGCTTCTTCCTGATGAAAAACTAATGTATGAGCCTTTAGTAACGACCTAATGAAACTTATTTCTAATAGATAAAAGAAAACATAAATACCAATCTAAAAATATATAAGTCTTTAAGAGGTAATGTCCTGCGATTATCTCTAATTAGAGTTTGAATCTGTTCCTAGTTTATTGCATTCTTTCATTACAGGTTCAAAGCCCAAAATGTTCACAATACATTCCCTTTTTATGTTTTGATTGCTCAGTTTTTAGGAAGCTGTATCCCGTTGGAGTGGTGGCTGCAGTCCAGCTTCTTAGAGCTATAAAAATTGCACAAATTCTGTGACCTGTCTGAACTCAGTTTCTTTCTGTGCAGAATAAGGGTAATCATTGCTGTTATGTTATTTAGTTGTGAATATGCACACATTAAATGATTACATATCTAGAAAGTGACTGTCACAACTCAGGGCATAGGTCCTAGATTCAATAAGCCATGACTAGAATACAATCCTGTATTGGAAGCTGCTCAGAAATTCCCATTCTTCCTGTTCCCTGTCCCAGCCCTAATATCTCAGATCTGCGTTCTTCAGTGTATTTCTTGATGTTTCCTATGAGGTCCTGGCTCAGCCATTTCCCCTGAAACAGAAATTTTGGGTTCAGTCTCAGTTTTGCTTTTCTAAATCATAGGAGAACACTGAAGAAAATCTCTTTACCATATTTTACCATGGCAACCAGCTGGTTCTAGTATCTCAATAGAAAACCTACAGTTTACAATCTCTTCCCACCCCCTTATCCCAGATGGATTTGTGTTAGCTATTTGGCAGATTTTCTCTGATTTTTATAAGAAATAAATGCCTTCCAAAAATAAGTGTGTTTCAATTTGAATATATTCCTACTTCCTACCTCTCCTGTCCTTAAAGTGAAATACAAAGAAAAATAAAGACTTTGTAGTTGACCAGATTGTTTAACACAGCCCAGTGTAAACATTATCTTCCATTGGAAAGTGTCAGCCATCTCCTATAGACATATGGAGAGCTTACCAGGACCGTGCTGCCTCTTATTTGAATGTGTACTTCCAAACAGGGCTCGACTGACTGTCCCACAAAATCCCATATTTAGAATCTCATGCTTGACTTGAGTCTTACTGTTTCTCTCTTTAGGGTTTTGACCAAGAGTCTCTGTATACTTATTTAACACTGGACTGAGAATATAGTATCAGCTGTGCTTCTTGGATATCATCTTTGGGTACCTACTGATCACCTGTCTCCAGAATGAACACCACCCAGTACCACTGTGGCCACAATGCTGTGCAACCCAACAAGAAAATACTAGGATAAGACGGAGATAAGTGTGTCCTTAGCGGTTATCAACACCTTTCATAGTTAAGCCATTTTCAACACTTCTGTAGTCTTGAATTGTAACTTGAAAATGGGAATACATATTAAAATGAACAAATAAATTTTTCCTATAGATTTGCAGTTGTAGCTGATAAATAAGTCTGTGGCTTTCGATTGACATTTTATTCTAAAAGAGCATTGAGCTGAGCATTTGTATTTAGATAAATAACTAGAACTTATTGCCCCTCAGTGCTGAAATTGACTCTTGTTTAAGTATAATGTTTATTTTGAGATAAGTTAATATTTTATTTGCTAGATCCATAATAATTCTATTTTATGTTTTTCTAACCAGGTTAACACTTTCTTATCAGAAGCCTGATGCATAGTAATTTAGTTACTCCACGTTTTGTCTTCTGAAATATTCATCATATTATCCTAGATATAAAAAGGGAAATATTGAAACTGCCTGAGTTTCTGAATGGAAATGAAAGAGTTAATACATTCATTTTGTTCATTTTTTGATACAGGGTTCTCTGGTGGTAGTGTATTATTATCTTCAGTTCCTGATCTTCCTGCCTCTAGCTTTTTCATGCAGGGATTATAGGAGTATAACAGCAAGTTTTATGTGATGAGGAGAATCAAATCCAGGAGTTCCTGCACTGTAGACAAGCATTCTCAAACCTGTGTCACATCTCCAGCCCCAAGAGAGCTAATTTTAAAACCCGTACAACCAAAATATTCGTTAGGACATGAAGACATAACTCAGTGGTCAATAGTGTTTATTGCTTTTGCAAAGAACCTTGCTTCAGTTCCCAACATCACACCAGGAGGCTCATGACAATATGTAACTAAACCTCCAGGGGAATCCTAAATCTCTGCCCTCTGACCTATACTTCTGCACAACCCCCACGTATTTACATAATTTTGAGAAGCAATAATAATTATCTTAGAAAAACATGGTCAGTGAGCATCTGCTAATAAGGATCCCAGTCATTTAATTGAATATCAAACCCCCATTACTTAGTGTTTCTGAGAGTGTGAAAAGCAGGTATCAATCTGTCCTAGGAGGAGGCAAAGGTGAAGGTGAGAGCTTGTTAATTTGGAAGACTTGCTTCACAGGTCAGCAATTAGCCATGTCCCTAAGAATGATAAAGTAAAGCTAAAATGGAATCCATGCTGCCATCTGAATGTTCTTTTGGATAGAAAGGGAAACTCGGGATGCTGTAAGCTACTTGGATTCCATGTTAAACATCCTGGAGAGGCTCTGAGAGCAGGCTCTCTCTAAGGACAGGAACTCTTCCCTGTTCATCATTTCTGAATTATCAAGGTTTACCTCATTTCCAGTTGAGTATTGGTGTTGATTGTGTTTTATTACTTTTTAATCCTATGAATGTTGGAAACCATATGTGATTGGTCTAGATGGCTCTGTTTGAATCCATTTGCTCCAGAGGTTTGTTTTATTTTGTTATTAAAACATAAATCTGATCACACTGCTTCTCAGTTGTTGGGAACTTGGCAGTGTGTTTACCTTGTTCTTTGAGTAAGGACAAAACTTCCAACCTGGTCACAGCATCCCGAGTGTTTATTCCCTGACCTGTCTCCAAATCTTACCCTTCAATATTATGCCTGTTCTTTGGGGTCCTTGTCAAGAAAAAGATATCTTTTATTTGTTAATGTTGACATTTTAATCTCCATGGTGCTGTGACCATAGCTTGAGTCTACAGGGTCTACTCCTTAACCTTACCTGATTGGGCACCAAACCTGGTACATGGCATGGCAGGTACTCCTTAAAACATTTTAATTGAATTATTAGTGAAGTACAAGGAAACTTCTGATGCTATTACTCTGACCTGAAGATAAATTACTATTGAGATAGCAAGAGCAAAGGACCTTAGATTAGAGCTGGAAAATGTGGGTATATGGAGATAACTTAGAATTAAAGGTAGAGAATGTTTATTCTTTATAGGGCATTGGGAAATAAGAATGAGAGAGGGGAAGAGAAAAGTAACAGGTGGATAATGGGTACAGAAATACAGTGGGGAAGTTAATTCTTGAATTGTGTGTCACAGTTGGGCAGTTAGAGTTTGTAACAAGCAATGCTACATTTCAGAATAACTAGGTAAGCAGAATTTGAGGTTCAAAACACGTAGAAATAAAAATATGTAATTACAGGGAAACTGGTAACCCTGATTAGATTATCTAGTTAATACATATATCAAATTATAATACCAAACCACATAATTATGTATCAATTACACATTAGCTAATGGTAAAGATTGAAAACATCTATTTATTCCTGCTAACTATACAAATTTATTAGTGAATTTATAAAATTTTTCTGTGTAGGGCAACAATACATGAAAATATTTGCTTTAAAATGTTTTCAGGGCAGACCTTCTCCCTCTCCCTCCCTCTCCCTCCCTCTTTCTCCCTCTCTCTTCCTCTCCTTCTGCCCCTGTTCCTACTTCCTCAGACCCAACCCCACAGTCTTGTCCCAGTACTGCAACAAAGCACCAGCTTCAGACTTTCTTTACCCCTGTTCACATCTCCTGTTGATCATACAGATCATCCCCTTCTATCCTCCCTCCCCACAGCATGTCAGTTTGTCCCAGACTCCAACTCCAGCAGGCACTCCCTGCTAAAAGCACAGGCTATGCCTGCCTGAAAATCAAGTAGGCTGCTTGTAGACCTTCTCCTCTCTTTTTGTTCCCATGGACCCAACCTCACATTCTCAACCTAGCTCTGCAGTAGAACACCTCTGGCAGCCTTCCCTTCCCTCCCTTGTAAATCTCCCAGATCTTCCTATTCTAACCTTGCCCCCCTACATGTTGCTATGCTCCAGACCCCAACTATACCAGACACCCCCTGTTAACCTAAGCCCTGTCCCTTCCAGGGCAACAAGTAGGCTGAAGACAGACCCATATATCTCATACTGCTCCTGAGATCCACCCCTCCTGCCCAGTCTCATCCCCCAGCTCTGTATCAGGAAACCTGCTACAGCCTCCCTTTTCTCTCTGACAAAATCCCCAAGGGATGGCAAAGACCTTCTCCCTCGATTTTCATCAACGTGTCCCAGTATTTCAGGCTTTCCCTGTGAACACATCAACTGAGCAGGCCAGGAAAAGAGGCAACATATAACCATCACAGTACTTAAAAATGTAGAGAAGAAACAGAAACCAAGGAACAAAGCGTCTACCCAACAAAGCCCAATCCAGAAATCAATACCTAGGCCTATAACTAACCAAAACCCAGATTTTGATTTGCTATCATAAAAACACAATCAGTAACAGCCAGGGCAATATGTTTCTACTAGAGCCCGGCTATACTACCACAGCAAGCATTAAATATTATACCATACCTGAGGCACTAGATATAGACCTTAAAAATGGCCTTCATGAATATGACAGAGTTTTAAAAGAGAAATGAATACATTCTTTAAAGAAATCCAGGAAAATGGAAGCAAACAGTATTAGGAAATAAATGGAATGATTTAAGACCTGAAATTAGAAGTAGAACCAGTAAAGAAAACTTAAACCGAGGGACTTTTGGAAATAAAAATTTAGGAATTTGAACAGGAACTATGAGACAAGCTTCAGCAATAGAGCACAAGAGATGGAAGAGAGACTCCAAGGCATTGGAGATATGATTGAGAGAAGACATGAATACGTTGGTCAAAGAAAATGTTAGTCCTGACACAAAACATCCAGTAAATTTGTAACACTGTGAAAAGACCAAACCTAAGACTACTAGGAATAGGGAAGGAGAAGAATCCCAGCTCAAAGGCCAGATGTTTTCAATGAACTCATAGAAGAAAATTCTCCTAACTTAAAGAAGAAGATACCTATAAATGTACAAGAAGTTTACAGGACAGCAAACAGATTAGACCAGATAAGATTATGCTTGATAAAAAGCTTTACATAATTACTACAAAATTAAAACTTGTACTTAAAAACAGTTTTCAGTTTTGGTTGTGAGCCTAGTCTTTAACAGCTGAGATATCTCTCCAGCCCAAATTTGATATTGTCAGGGACTGCTTCTTGAATGCAGTGCCTTAGATAGTTAGTCCTGCTGGTCTTGCTGAGCTCGCTGGTCTACGGGCCATGTGAGTGCTGCTTCATGTGGCCATGTTTATTTCCATGGTCTGTGATGCCACCAGAAGCCATTTTGATGTTTGTCTTTCATACTGCTACCAGAGTGGAAGTTCATGATCTGTGTTGAGTGTCATGTGAAAGTAAGTTTCTTTTTCAGTGGTATTGATGACTGAAGACTCATGGTTGAGAATGAGACACACAAAAAGTTTCTGTGACAACTCTCCCCACCCAAGAAAAAGAAAGAAACAGTCTACACAGGAAGCCAATAAAGAGAGTACTTAAAAATTGTGATAGAGATACTAAAGTGTAGCTTTACACAGTTGATACCTTTTGGCTGTGGACATGTAGGGGAAGGACTCAGTTGTCTTTAAGGTGCTAGACACTGGGAGTTTGACCATGCTCCAATGTGTATATGAGCAACATAAATTGGACTTGGTGTACTTTTCCCTGTCTTTCTTTTCTTTTTTGGTATGTGTGTGTGTGGGGGGAGGGGCACAAGGCTTAGATGGTGGACCTGTATTGTAAGAGGCTGCTTGTTTTTTTTCTCAGCTGCCCAAACTCCCAATATAACCACAGAGAAATAATTTTCTTTGCAACACTGTCTGGCCAATAGCTTAAGCATATTTCTGGCTAACTCATATCTTAAATTAACCCATTTCTATTAAACTGTGTATCACCATGAGGCTGTGGCTTACCTGGTAAAGTTTTGGCATCTGTCTCAGGCAGGGCTACATGGCTTCTCTCTGACTCTGCCTTCTTTCTCCCAGCATTAGGTTTAGTTTTCCCTGCCTAGCTCTGCTCTAACCTATCATAGGGCCAATAAAGTTTCTTTATTAACAAATGATATTCACAACATACAGAGGGGAATCCTACACGAAACCTGGGAGGATTGGGAAGCAAGTAAAATCAAGATATGCTGTGTGAAATTCCCAAATAATCAATACATGTTTTTCGGATAGAGTTGAAACTCTCTTTAACCAGGGGGAATTTCTATTGCAAAGTTTTCTCTGCATCTTTCTGGATCTTGATCTATTTGTATAGGGCCCAAACCAGTAACATACAGTGACTATGCGTACCACTGTTTCTCTCACTATGTTTCTCCCTTAGACTGCCTAGTGCTATGAGTCCAGATCCATATTAGTGTATTAACAGACCCTAGCTTCTACTTGAGAACTCTGAACATAGTAGCCATAGGATGCAAGAGTGTAGCGTAGTCTGCCTGGTTATTGTGTAGAGACAGAAGGGCTAGCTCAGAGAAGGAAACATTTCAAAACAGAGATTTTATATATACATTAATTACGTGAATATTAGCTTTAAAAATTTCACTTTGTAAGATTTTTATCTCACAGATTTTGTCTCATGAGGTCATTGACAATGTACCAGTATGCAGATTATGACCACTTGCATGCATCGAGATGATGTAATAGGTATACGTTAAGCTCAGTGCTCGGCATGCAAGATATGACTTACTCTTTTATATAAGTGAATAGCTTCTAGTTAGAATGCCATTAATCTCACTTATTTTGTTGTAAATTTAATAATCTGACTCTTTCTCAGGCACTGTGGGATTTTAAAAATTCAATCAAAAAATTTCTTTTTCTTCCATGGTGAATATTTTACCCCGCCACGCTTTACCTTTGTGCTGCGATTAAGATGTGAGCATTAGGCTGTCATTTCCATGCCATAGGCACAGATGAGTTGCTTCTGTATTTTAAGTGTTTGTTCCTGGTTTTATGGATTCCCAACATGTATAACCCTTATCCTTTCTGTTCCTCAGTGGCTGTGAGTAGAAAACAGCTGACAGTCTAACTTTCTTGTGTTTCCTGGCTAGAGATGCTCAGAGGAAAAGAAAAAAATGCTATCGCTCTCTATGCCATCTCCTATGCCAGATAGTGAGCTGGAGATATGTTCTCCTGGGATTGACTTTCATAACTCTTAGGCCCTTTTCTCTCCAAGCTCCCCCATCTTTCTCTTGTGTGATATCTGTCACAATGAAAATAATAAACTATGTTTAATGAAACAGTATAGATAAACTTCAGAACATGGAGTAGGTTAATGTAATTTTCACATATAAAATTCAAGGCAAACACAAGTAATCCCCAGAATAGAAGCAGATCAGTTTATAACTGAAGCAAAAAGAAAACCCTGCCAAAGGTCATGAGGAAGCTTTTGGCGGTTAAGATTCACATTCGCCTATAGATGTTAAACCATACCAAACTACATGTTTAGACATGTTAGGTGCACATATGTTAATTAATTAATAAACATATCAAAATGGAATGCTTTAAAGACAGGATTTCAGAACGGCTGTCTTATTATGAGTACCAACGGAAGCAGCTGAAGCCATGTCACTTGATTTCTATTTCTTTAACACTAGTCAATTTTTAATAGACTCCATGGAGGATTTTTTTTTACTCAGATCTATATCGATCTTTAGTAACTGTGAGAAGGAAATACAAAGAGTGTTTTGGTTTATCCTTACAAGTTAAGCATTTTGGGTCTTATGTTGAGAGATAAAAGATCTGCTGTTAAACACCACACCAGAATGATGTGGGATTCCCTTCTGTATGCTTTGAATACCATTGGTTAATAAACTGTCATGGCCTGTGATAGGGTACAGTAGAGCTAGTTGGGGAAAACTAAACTGAATGCTGGAAGAAAGGAGGTGGAGTCAAGGAGAAGCCATGGAGCCACCATCGGAGACAGATGTGCTGAAACTTTGCTGGTAGGTAACGACCTTGTGGTGATGCATAGATTAATGGAGATGGGTTAAATTAAGATGTAAGAGTTATCAAATAAGAAGCTAGAGCTAATGGACCAAGTAGTGATTTAAATAACATGGTTTCTGTGTGATTATTTTTAAGGATGAGCAGCCAGGAACAAACACACAGGCCACATACAACACCAGAACATGTGTTCCTCTTTTGCTGCAGGCCATTCCTCTGGTTTGAGAAATTATCTTGGAAAAAGTACTGGTTATGTGTGTGTCAGTAAACTATTGTTTTCTAGCAGAAGCCCAGATTCTAAGCCAACTTTAGGGCCAAGCACTTTCTGATTGGGGATTAGTATGGCTCAGTTTCACTGTCTGTGATGACTGCTTAAGGAAGGTCACTAACCCCTTGTTTCTCATTAGACTGTTGAGGGTGGAATTCCCAAAGTTCACAGTCATCCCTTAGTGTGTATGTAGAGGTCTTCTCCATGCTGGAGTAGAATCAGCCATTGGTGAAAAGATGGATGCAAGTATTTATCTGATATCATGTTAACCATAGTAGATGGAATGGGTCAGTATTGAAGAATTGGTCTCATTCTTAAAGTGTGTTGGCAGACAACTCTTGTAGGTGTTTCAGTTGCTCATTTTAATGGTCCTCGATACAGCCTTATGACTAAAGAGCCCAGAATGGCTTTCTTGTTTTTCTCCCATCCCTGGTGGTAAAATAGCTTATGATCTATGGGCCAGTCCAGTCATTCCTATAAAATCTTTTAGAGACATCTGAGTTACAAAAGAGGAAAGAAATTAATCTAAGTATTTATGTCATCCTGACACCAATTTTTCAATAGTTTGGACTTGATCCACCACAGTGTAATTGCTGCCCTTAACTGTTTTACTAAATAGAACTTCTGATCACCAAAATATATTTCCCTAAATTAATAGCTAGCATTAGATTGCCTGGAATCATCACCAAGATGGGAAAGAAAGGGTATAGAGGTGAAGTTTACTATGCAGTGGAGGGCTTGAAGTCTCCAAATCTAACTGCCAAGGCAAGCATCTAGTTCAGCGAGAATTCTAAAAAGTTTCTTTTCCTTTTGTAAAATCCTTCTTAGCAGTGTACCAGACACTAAGAAAGCTGAGTTTTTGCTATGGGTGCAACCCTGTACATTTTCAGAAATGGAGCACTTTCATTATTCTCTACAGGAGCTAAACACAGTATCTGTTCAGCCCTCTAGATGGTTCCTCTCTACAAGTCCCCAGCTATTTACTATGTACTCAACCCACCTGGCTTCCAATACCACAGAATATTTCTCCCCTTTAAATAATTGTATACATAGAATTATGTCATCACTTTCTGTTCCAGCTTTTTCTTTTACAAGGAGACTGTTTCTGAGATTCATTTGTCCCCTATGCTACCAGCAGTTCCACCCTTGCTGCAGCTCACTTCTATTCCATGAAGATACTTCAATTATTTTTAATCTCTTCTGTTACTGATGGACATTTAGATTGTATCTGATTTCTAGAAATTATCAGGAAAGCTTCATTGTAAACTTTCATGCATGGCTTTTGTTATGCACAACTCATCGCAGTGTTCCCTAGTCTCTCTGTTTATTCTTTGTTAGCTGTTTGAATCTTTGACCATTCACTACCTTTTAAAATTAGGTTGCAGATTCTTTCAGACTGGCTAGTAGTTGTTATATACCCCAGACAATACTCACATTGCAAACACATTTTGCAAATCACCCATCTTTTTCTGTGAATTGACAGTTTTCTTCTGGAAATAGAATTTTTCTAATGTTTCCCTCTTGTTTATAAGCTATGTGATCTTGAAGTATTTATTATTCCCTTCTAAGTTGGAGTTTTCCCAACAGTAAAAAGAAATATTTATTCTTTTGTTTTTCATTTCTTGAGTTTTTATTACATATATCCTTTGACAAAGACTGAGTAAAGCTCTAAATCAAATTTTTGAGTTTCTTATCCACTGTCTCAGAGTGGAAGAATGGAAAGCAAAGGAGTGGTGGTAACTATACAAGAGAATGAGTTACATACAGAATATATAGACTATACAGAGTGAGTGCACCTATACCCCATTATTTCCGCCTTCCTATTGTTCAGATAAATGTTTCTCAAAGGCTCATAAGTTGTAGAGTTAGTCTCTTTGCTGGAACTATTGGGATGTGGTGGAAGTTTTAAGAGGTAGGGCATAGAGAGAGGACATTTAGTTATTGAATATATGCCCTTAAAGGACATACTGGACTGCAGGATCTTCCACCTTAGCTCTCACCATCTTGATCATAAAATAGGCAATTTGCCTATTATGTTATTATGTATTATGTTAGTGATGTTAATTTTGTTCAGCAGCTTAATTATATCTGAAATAAATTAAAATGCAAGTAACAGGGCAAACATGTGAAGGATTTTCTTGATTGGATTATTTGAACGAGACCCAAATTTGGGTCTTCTGAGGCAAGATGTGTTACCCTAAACCTGGATCATTTGAGATTGCAAGACCTATTCTAAATCTATGTTATACCTTCTGGTAGCAGTCCAGAAAAAAGAGAAAATAAAAAAGGCGTGGAAGAAGGAATCTTTTGCTTTTTGCCTGCTTGCTCTCACTCTTGCTAGCAAGGGCATCTATTCACTGCTGAGGCCATTCACTGGTATTAGAATCTACTTGTAATTACAAGATAGACTGTAGACTGAAGACTACTCAGATACACAGATGACTTTTTGCCTTTCCATTGGCAGTCATTATTGGACTAGAAAGGCCATAACATGTAAACCACTCTAATAAATCACTCACACACACACACACACACACACATTCATTCTATCAGTTCTGTTCCTCTAGAGAGCCCTGACAACCCTGACTAATGAAGATTGTGGTACCAGAAGTTCTAGAGAAACAGAATGATTTGGATAATGTATTTATGTATCTAGAACAGGTAAAGGAATATATACTCTCAAACGAATGTCTGCTAATGAAATTTTGTTCCCATGCAGGGTAGTAATGGGCCCCTTCTACTTCCTGCTCTACAGAAGCCCTACCCTGGTAAACATCTAAACCTGTGAACTAGTGTACTTTTTGATGGACTTGATAAAGATAATTGTTTTTGTCTTGACCCCAGAATAAACCTCTACAGTAGTATTGTTGCTTAGCTGGCTGTTTTACTGTTTTTGAGATAGAATGTCACTTTGTGGTTCAAACTTGGCTAGAACTCACGACGATTCTGCCTCAGCCTTCCAGGTGTTGGGTTACAGGAATGAACCGACATGTTCAGAATAAGCTAAGTGTGTTTGGTTGAATATATCTTTCTGTGTGTGATGTATGTATGTGTTCATATGTGCTAGTATATGTGGGCATGAGTAAGAAACAAGAGGTTGATGTTGGTATGTCTTTCTCATTAACTTTCCTACCTTATGTTTTGAGACAGTGACTTTTACTTAATCTGTCGTGTGCTGTTTTAGGTAGCCTGGCTGTCCAGAAAGCCTATGGGATCTGTTTACTTCTACTTTCTAGTGCTTGTATCATAGATACACAGCTTCATACATGCTTTTTATGTAGGTACTGATAATCTGACCTCCAGCCTTCATAATCAAGGGTTTTAATCACTTAGCTATCCCTCAGTTTCCTAAAGGCTAAAAATGACCTTGGGCTAAAAATAAAACTGTTATGGTGATAAATGTAAAACACTTCCATTGAATTTCACTTTCTGTATTTTATTGCCCTCTAATTTCCTTTCTGATAATATACAGTATAACTGTTTTCTCATGGATAATTCCAGTAGAGATCATAAAATCACACAGACATTCTACTGGGACACTGATTTTTACATATCAGCTTCTGGTCAAGTTATTTCTCTGTGAACTATTTTCTTATATACTAAATGGAGTTTATGGATCAGCTTTTTGAGGCACTTTTGAATAATCTTGACCAATGAAATAGCCAATGGCCACATACTATTTAACATCTGAGATATGATTCATCTAAATTAAAAGATGAAATAAGATTAACAGATATGATTTTAAATTCAATGTAGAGTTGATTTATTTTTAACACATATCAAACAATAATACTTTAGATATATTATGTTAAGATATTAAATTTAATTTCTATCTTTCTGTGTTTCCTCTACTCTCTTTCCTTTCTTCCCCCTTCCACTTCTTTTCTTTATTCCTTCCTTTTTTTGTGGTGGTGAGGAACGGAGCCCAGGGACTTGGGTACAAAATGTGGCTCATAGTTTTAGAATAGCTTGAGTCATGACTATGGGTTCACTACTGTCACACTCACTGAGACAGGTTCTGCTTATCCCATTTCATTCAAACCACAAGGAGAAAGAGCAGAAAGAGATGAAGATATAGCTATCCCTTCATGCCCCAATAGACCATAAAGAGGTTTTATTTCCCTACCTCTCTTTGGAGTGCTCAGGTGAAGCAGAAACTCACAGGTCTTATTCTTCTGCTCCTGTCATGGACCTCCTTCTTTCCTTTCTACTTAAGTTCCCTTCCTAATGCTTCTCCGACATTATAAAAAACTTTAGGCTTATTGTTGCTGAGAAGGAGAGACTGGTAAACATGATGAGGGGTAAGGTTCATTTTGAGATGCTTGATGCTGGTTGGTGTGACTGACAGAAAACCCCTGCTGTTGAGGTACCAACAAGGGAAGACTGGACAGAAGAAACTCTTAAAGGGACTTTACCATTTAAATATACTAATGCTGTATAGCAACCTTTATAGAGTGCTTGACTGTGTGTCAGGGGTGAGTTAACACTGATTAATAACCAGGCAGTTGACAATAGATTCAACACATTATCTGCTCTATCCTAGCAATAAAGTGTTTTGTGGTCATTATTATCCCCATTTTATAAAGGAGTGTCAAGGCTTGACCTCTCCAGCACCCCATTTAGCTTATATTTAGACTCTAATGATCTGACTTTAATGTCTTCAACTTTAATAATTGTATTCTGGACAGCCTGGATTAAAACATCTCAGTAGAGTACCAGGTCTGTGCTATGGCCTTGGTGAATCACAGTTTTCAGTGTCCTGTAGTCACTGCTCTTATTTATTTTTATAATTTTTATTTATTTTACATACCAACCACTGTTTCCCCTCTTTTCCCTCCTCCCCTCTACCCATTTCGCTCCATTCCTCATTCACTCTTCAGAGAAGGTAAGGCCTCTTCCATGGGGAGTCAAAAAAGCCTGGTATATCAAGTTGAGGCAGGACCCAGCCCCTTCCCCTCTATCAAGACTGAGCGTGGTATCCCACCATAGGGAATGGGCTCCAAAAAGCCACCGCATGCACAAGGGATTTGTTCTACAGCCAGGTGTCCCACAAAAAGACCCAGTCACACAACACTTTTCTGCATTCAGAGGGCCTAGTTCGATCCCATGCAGGCTTCCAGCTGTCAATTCAGAGTCAGTGAATGCCCATTAGCTCTGGTCAGCTATCTCTGTAGGTTTCCCTATCATAATCTTGACCTCTGCTGCTCATATCACTCCTCCCTCTCTTCAGGACCAGGAACTTGGCCCAGTGACTGGCTAGGGATTTCTGCATCTGCTTTCATCAGCTGCTGTGGGAGATTAAGCCCTCTTGCTTTCAGCCAATGGCTTCTAAGATATCCGCCCAATGTGGGGCGTGGTTTTCATTTTTAAAAAAAAGCCGGAGCTGCTATCCGAGCTAACTTGCTTCCATCTTCCATGCTGACTGGTAGATTCAGTTTACTGTTTGTGACCAGAGGAAGGTGGTTTGGGACACTGATCTGTAAGTTTTATCCCCTCCAATAAAATAGCCCTTTTAAAATCAAATTGGTGTAATATTGTCCTGCGACAATATTTTGACGCTCCAACGTGTGTGGTTAATCCACTTAAAAACCAGAGAGGGCTTAAAAAGGAGAGAACCCCCCCCCCTCCACCAATCCAGCCAGTTCTGGTGGCGCAGGCCGGTAGGATTTGCTGAAGGAAGCAAAGGTTAAGTGTAGATTCAGCCGCTGGTGCAGCGGCAGCTTGGTTAAAGCTCCATGCCTCTCAGGATTTGCACTGCTACCCACCTGATTTGCAAAGCAGTTTTTTAAATCACCCGTACAGACTCGGGCTTAAACAAAGGCTGGGTGTGGACGCCTAAGAAAATTTTCCTGGGGCAATAACTCCCTGAAACATTCCAGCACCAGCTTTCGGCTTTTGTAAACTGCAGGCCAGTGCCGGAAGCTAGATGCGCTGTTGGTCAGTTGCTGAAAGCTTCTGGATTTCTGTTCTTTTGTACTTGGACCTTAGAAGTCTTACTCTGCTTAACCTCTTGAGATTAACTTTCCTCCCAGTTTCTTAAAAAGTATTAGGACCCCCCCTTCTATCCTCCCAGTT
>JAQHUG010000009.1:6624298-6653383 GCA_028555095.1 Dicrostonyx torquatus | reverse complement strand
AAAGGATAGTTGTTTTCTTTTTTAAAAAATAAAATAATTGTATCACTTAATTTTTTCACCAAAAAATTGACCAGTTGCTCTTTTTCTCCTTCTAAAAAATTATTTTTTAGTTTTTCTTTTTTCTGTGCAAAGAAGCCTGGGTTGGCATTGGTTGGTATCTGGGGTCTTTCAGAGCTAGGAGGGCTCTTCTGTCTACTAAACTTTCTACTGAGACACTGAAAAGTCAACTGATATTCTAACTTTTGGGTTTCACTTGCAGCTTTTAGTACCCTGTCTTTTGTTCTGTCTTTTATAACATGCCAAGAGATTTCTTTTATAGTCCTAAATGTTTTGTATGCTTCTTATGCCTATATGGCTGTCTTTCTTTGATCTGCAGAAATTTTCTTCTATGATATTGTTGAATGACGATTTCTGGTCTGCACCATTTACCTGGGCTCCTTCTTCTATAATGCCTAAATTTCACACATTCATGTTGTTCAAAGAGAGCATGCAAATATGAATCCTTGCTAGGTTGGTTGAGGCTGGTGCTCAAGCTGTGTTCTATGCTAAGCCTGGGAGCATGGAATGGTGTGGGCAGGTGAGGTTCTAGGGAATGCTCCATGCAGAGCTGGTAACAGAGAGGCAGGTCCATAGCTGAGCCTTTTGGGAGTGTCAGAAGAACATGGCAGATGGGAATGTGGGTCTTACTTGTTTGAGCTGGTACATAACTATATGACCCCAGAGAGGCCTGGGAGTGTGGGCATGGTGCTGGTTAGCAAGGTCCTAGCGGAACTCATCATTCTGAGCTAGTGTGCAGTCTGTGTGACTTAAGTAAGATCTAAGAGATTGACCATGGGCAAGGGTGGGCACAATTCTGAAATTTGTGCTTTCTATAGTAGTTTTTCAGTTTAAAAAAGGAAGCTAGATGTAGGACAGGTTCACTTCATGGCAGAGCAGGCCTTCCCACTCAGACAAGGGTAAATTGCTTCTATCCTTTCAAACCCATAGAAACAACAGGCATGGAAATGCTTGCTCAGGATCAAAACTGATGTCAGATGTATACATTTGGAGTTAAGACTGAGCACAGGGAGAAAAATAAAGCCTTAATTAAGGCTTAACCATTAAAAATCACATCTGAAATTTTGACAGTTTCCAAGGAATTTAGCACACTAATGATTTTGTCTTCAGTTTGTTTGAGAGGTTTGGCTTTGTGAATAGCAGTGTACTGCATGATTTGGAGTGTGAAAGACACAGTCAATTGTTTTCATTTCCCTGTTTCTGGAACTTAGAATCTGAAAGACTGAAAATGTCGATGGAGACAAAGTAGTGCTATACCGAGTCACTCTAGTGCACCACTTAGACCTGATTCACCTTCCAGTATGTGCCAGTTTCAAACACAGTCATCCTTTCTTAGTGTAATTGATGACTATTTGTCACTATTGAGGGAAGAGTGAAACACTTTTTAGGAAGTCATGTATAAGCCACAAAATCACTACTTTTGTAACTACCTCTATTTTCTTCGTAAAATTCAGTGGATGGATTGAAACATTAGCCCCAACATTTGACACTCCTGAGACACATTTGGAGTCAGCATACCGAGAAAAAAAATCAATTTTCATCTCAGATACTTGCAAGAACTCTGTATTTATGTTAAAACTAGTTAAATTTGCTGTCTTTCTCGACAATTGACATATCTGTTCTCCTTTTTATTTTCCTCCATACTTCCTTCTGAGATAATGTCAACACTGTGGCTCTCCTATTCCAGTATTTTGTTTTTAAAGAGAGAGCCACCTTTATAGAGAGGCCCACACTGCAGGGGCTGTTGAAAAGCAGCCTGGCTACAGGCCAGAGTGTATGTTCTTTAGAAGTGGTGGAAATCATTCAGTCTTTTTCAAGAAAATCACTCACGGGGTCTTCACAGAGGGATCACACTTCAAAGCATGTTCCTTCTCTCTGTTCCCAGAGTTGTGTTTTGAAATGCTCATGTTTGTGCATTCATATTCATTAGGAGTCAAAGCTGTCTGCCATCCTGGTTGATTTCCCCTTGCAGACAACACCAGAGATTTCTCTGGTATTGCCTGTGGTGGGCAGTGAGATCTCTAACTCAACTCACTCAACCGGGTAAATGATTCAGAATAGTTAATAGGGCATCGAAATCTCCACAGACAGAAATGCTAATGCCTTTGCCAAATAACTAAGATTATCAGCTCAATCTTTAGTGCTTGGAATCTGACATAAATCCTCTGAAGGTATTAAAGCCCATTGTGGTACCCGCTGGAGAGCCTTGTTATGTTGACCTTGTGCAAATCCTTCTCTGACAGCAATTCAATAGAAAGATGGGTGCCCAATCTGTATTCTTATAAGGCAGAGAAAGAAGTAGGTGTTTAAATTACTTACATGTACCATCAAAACAGCATTCCAGCTCCTGTGTATCAACCATTTTCCAGTGAGACCCTGGAGAAGAAGAATACTGTAGCAAGATCAGAGATAATGGTATCTCACCAGCCATTACCTACTACACTGTAGCGTCTAAAAGCACCCAAGATCTTTTGTTATGTTCATTCTGACAAAGTTTTATTCTTACAGACTGAAATTTTGGAATAGTATGTGCACTATATCATGTCTAAAGTTCTTTTATAAAGGTAATCTGGATATAGGAACATATTGAGTGAAATCAATAAAGACTTCTTAGTGGGATTAATTAACCAAGCTGAAATCTGCAAAATACATACAGGTAAACGAGTATCACAAAATATCTAAAAATCCATTCTCTTCCACATAGAAGAAGAAACTTGTCAAGACTCAACAACTTAATAATAATCATATTTTAGAAATGGGTTGGATATAATTAAAATGTTTCTCTTTCTTTTACTTTAAGTAATATATTTGATAAGAGTATTAGAATTACATTTGTGACCCATATTGCATCTCTACTGTGTATTGAGCTCTAGAGTGGAAGGTTGGTGCCTACTCTGCCTCGCGAATCAATTCTGTCTTGCAGGTACATTTGTAAGCACATTTTTAATTGAACATAACCACACCCATTTGTTTGCATGCTATCCATAGTTGTTTTTGTTAATCATTGAATTTTTACCACCTGTTTTTGTATTCTTTCTACTTGGCTGCAAAGTGCAACCATCATTTATTTCTTTTTTATTCACTTCCCCTGGCAAACCCTTTATCTCTGCCATTACTGCATGGGTGTAATATATTCTTCAGGCAGTAGTTGGGATTAAGAAACATTTTAAAACTTACATTAAATCATGGTATTTCTCAAACAAAACCTCCTAAGGCCTAAGCTATTTGAATTAAAATAACATGTCCACATGAAGGCTCACAAGACTTTGTATGACCCAGACTTTTATGTTATCTGCAGTCGTCCTTCCTAGCATCCTCCAACTGTGAACATCACTCCAGATGTATTGGATGTCTCACTGCTCCTTGGATACAGAACGCTAACCTCTCCCTTAGGGACTTTGTGTTAAGAAAGTTGGAATATACTTCCATTGGAATACACTTTAGAACTTTTCATGTCTTTTCTGCCTCACTTTATTTTTGAAAGATATTTATTCCTCCAAGAGGATTTTTTATTTTACATGACCTAAAGTAGTCTCCTATTTTCTAACAGCAAACTATGCTCTTTAACCCTGCTTTGCTTTTTTTAATGTTTGTGACCATTAACTATTGAGCTTGATATTTAAACAATGTCTATTAATTATGTAATTCTTTGTTTACATCGCTTTCTATAGTTCTAAAAGAAAAGAGAGCGTAGGTTGTAGTCTGAGACTGCTCGTTCATTCCCAGGCACCTTGACCTGAAAAACAGCACAGAAACTATACTAATTACCATACTATTTGGCCAAATGCTTAAGCATATTCCTAGATTGCTCTTATATCTTGAATTAACCCATTTCTATTAATCTGTGTATCACCATGAGACTATTGCCTATCAGTAAGTTTCTGGCATGTCCTTCTCCTTTGTCAGTTACATGGCATATCCCTGACTCTGCTTTCTCTCTCTCTCTCTCTCTCTCTCTATATATATATATATATATATCTCAGTAGGTGAAGAAGAGATAGTAGTGTGCTATACCAGATTTGTATCAGTGATAAAATCAAATGATGAATTTCTCAGAATTTTGAGAGCTTGTCGAAAAATATAGACAGTATAAAAACTTAAGTCATATCATCTTATAAGTAAAGGTATTATACTAAAAACAAGGGTAATACCCAGTTTTTATTCATGATAATTGCTTTATTATACTTTGCAATTACTCATGTTCTTTGGGCCATCTGTAGCAATAGTATGTATCTTTAAGGTAGAAATTCTACATAATAGTGTGTGACAGCAAATCTTTAATCAGTTTTGAGTTCACTTATTTGATGATAATGGTGGGTGTGAATGTAATATGCATTTATACAGAGTATAAATATTATGGAAGTTAGCAAATTCAAATTAAACTATGCTATTTCTCAAACAGCATCACCTAAACCTATTTAAATAAAAAGAACAAGTCCACACCATGAGTTTTTCTTTCCTTTCTCTTGTTTTTTCATTTTCTTTTCTTTTCTTTTCTTTCTTTCTTTTTTTTTTTTGAGGGCTGTAGGATGTAGTGTTGGCAGAGGCTTTAACTCACTAGCAGTATATCATTGAACCAATAAGGAGCAGACATACATCTTAAAAGATTTGAAACGATTTGGAAACCTAAGTCATGGAGTGTGTGTGTATGCATACATATGAACATTCTTTGGTCAAAAAAAATGCATAAGCAAATAAATGAGAAATGAGACCTTTAAAATGAATTCAGGGATGGATAACACAACCATTTGTAGTTCAGACTGATAGAAGGAGATGAGAATGATTTCTGCAGACCGGTAATGGGATTTTAGCAAAGCGCTGGGTCTCTGGGCAAATTAATGCATATGTGCCCACATCTGTCCTACTGGCACGATGATCCCTGAATTGGCTCACGGTAGCCCAGCTGCCTCTTTTTCTCTCTTCATTCTCTGATGAATGTTTGTATACCTCCTGCAGGTCTTTATGCCTTACTAATGAGCACCTAGTCCCAGAGTTGAGCAATTAGTTGTAGTTTTCACCTTTTCTAGCTCATCAGTATGTGTTCTTCATGCCTAACAATTCATGCAGAAATTTTAGATATTATGCTATATTGTTATTCCAGACTTCAGGAATGAAGCTCCAGGCTGTGCTGTGTTTTATTCAAAGGATGCAGTTCACCTGTGTTAGCTCACACTAATTGAAACCAAGGGATGGAGGAGTGAAGACGAGGTCTGGCCTTAGTATACTCAGCTCTGCATAGCCAGCATGGAATCTTCAGAGCTTCCCTCACAGAGAGAAGCAGCAATGATTTTCTTTTTGAAGTGCCATTTGCAGAGAATACAAAGCAAACTGTCTTAATTTTTAAAAAATGAAAACATGTTCATCAGAAAAGATGTAGAGATCAAAGTAAGTGCATGAAAAGGTATTTCCTGACCTATGACAGTGAAATGCAAACTAAAACAACTAAATGCTACTAAATCCTAGTAGAATAGCCCAATTCCGTAAAACTGAGAACAAAACATGCTGGTGAAGAGCTAGAATTATGGGAATACTGCCAAGTCAGCCATGGTAGGAACACAAACAGGAGCAGCCCCCTTTGGAAGACAGGCAGCCTGTTACAGAGCAGAGCCTCCTCTTAGCATAATATCCAGCAGAAGTGACTCCTGGTAATGATTTTAATGATGCAGAATGTTATGTCTATCCAGAAACCTCCCCAGTGATGCTCACATAAGCTTCATTGACTTTTATCTTAATTTGAAAGCAAGCAAGGTACCCTTCCATAGGTGATAAATAAAATAGGCTACATCCAGAACATGAAATGTTACTTAGAGAAAATGAGATATGAGATATGAAAAGCCATGAAGGAAACATAATGAAAATAACCAAGCTAAAGAGGATGACCTATAATGTGTAAAGGTTACACATTGCATTATTCTGACTATGACATTCTGAAAGGCAAACTATGAAAAGAGTAACCAGATTACTTGTCACAAGGGGATTTTGGAGGAAGAAAAGTCAGGGTGCAGAGGAGTTTGAGGGCTGTGGAATTCTTTATGATTCTATAATGGTGAATAGACATCATTGCAATTTTCTACAAACCCATAGGATATATGACAAGAGTGTTCCCTAGAATAAACTATAGCTTTTTTGTGATAATGATATTTCAATATTATTTCTCTGGCAACAAGTGTACCATGCATTTTATAAAGTTTGGGGGGGGATTGTTTTCTTTCTTCCCCTTTTGAGATTTTCCATTTATTTTGCTAAATTAGATTTGTTCTTGGATAATTTCATGCATCTGTGTGATTCATTCTAATTACTTGTACCCATCCTCTCATCTCTCTCTTGTCCCCAACAAGCTCCCTCTTTCAAACAAATTTATTTTCCACATTCTTACCATGCTGACTTTGAAAATATTTTCAATGTGAATATTTTCAATGTGAGGGAAAAGACTGGGACAGTGTCCTTGTTCCATTCAACTTTTCAATAAAATTAGAATAACTCAGAAGACTAACGTGTGTATACATTCTATATGTACACACACACACACACACACACACACACACACACTTATGTGACATATGTGACATGGGAAAGACCTCTCCTTGGGCACAACTTGATCTAAATGTTAGATGACAGCACCAAGAACAGTTTTCATGCTCCCTAGGCCTCTTCATTTCTCTATTTTAAGACACTTAACACCCATCATAGACCCAGATGGCTCTGACAGCTCCAGACTGTAGAGTTTTTTTGAACTACAGATACCATAGTGTGGGAAATTTCTCTAATAGAAACCTTAAGGTATGTTTAAAATTTAAACACATTTTTTTTAATTTGCTACTTACTATATAATTGGCCAATAGTAACTCAATCATTCTCCATATCTTCTCTGTGAGAAGTGCTTTGGACTACTGTTGTTATAGAAATAACAGAATCAAGGTAGGTGTCCAACGTCACATATCTAGAAGGTGTGGTGAGTTGAAACAAGATAGCCATTCCTTATGTGTGGACTAAGGGATACATAGTCTCCTATATGACCTGCCACATCATATAATCCTCCAGTAGTCTTTTATATCTCACTGGCTCTGATTGATCCACTTAATCCAAGATCCAGAGCAATCCCAAGGCCACTAGTCACTCAGGCTTAAAGTAGGTGTTTCTCTTGTTTCACAATGCATAGACTGAAAATGAAGAATGCCAGCCCTTCTGAAATCTGTTACTTAAGGACACAGAGTAGAAAGTTGCAGTATTCATCACAGAGTAATCAGAATCCAATGGACTTGGGGTTTTTGGCCTGTGTAGGAGAAAACTCCTCTCACCTTCCAACCCTTGACACGGCAGATTCCTGGAAGTTTTCTATATTGGGGAGAGTTGCTTCCTTGGAAGAACTGAAGAGGTGGGCTCCTCCCTGAGCCTCTTGAGCTAAGAAACCATGTTGTGTACTTAGGAATACATTTAGCCATCAGTATGAACTAGCTGACCTGTGCTCAGTTTATGCGTTCCTCCACCTCTTTCTCAGAACTTTCAGGCAAGCATTTGAGAACCCAGGTATTTGTGCTAAATTCTGAGGGATGTGTGGTAATAAGATACAAGCAAAGAGGCCTCTATTAGAAATGAGAGAGGCACATCTTCATCAAATGTGACTCCCCTAGGGGATAGGAAATGACCCTGCTGTCCTAGACCTTCCTACATTGTGGGCTTAATGAATCCAAGCTTCAGAGCCTGCTGAAAATTGTCCATGCTCAGAGAGAGACAGTGATGTAATCCTGATTAAGATGGTTAATAAGAAATTAACGAGAGGTTATCTCCTTGTCTTCAATCATTTCCTGGTGAGAAGAAGATTCTTGAGCAGAACTCATTAGAGCTGTTCCTTTGCAGCCACTGAAATTGCCGTTTTGAAATTACTCTGAGTTGTGAAGAAGAAAAGGCACTTCAAGTCATTATTTCCTAATGTTATAAGGCTGTGTGGCATAAAAAGTTTTATGTTTGAAATCCAATTCAATCAAACAAGAATTCATTGCTTGCCTTCCGTGTTGTGATAAGTAGAGTTCAAGGCACAAAGCTAAAAGAGTCATCAGGAGATCGCCAACGTTAGAATCACAGTGAAAGCAAAAATCTCAGGGTCATCACTTAATATTTTTGTGATCTTGGGTAATGGAACTCTCAAACATTTAAATATTTATTTAGAGAACTGAGATAGGGATAATATTGATTTGTTAAGATTACCTAATGTAGAGAGCAAAAGAAGTAAAGGGTATGGTTCATAGAAAGCATCTTCAGAGTATGTGATTGCTGAGCTTCGATTGCCATTTAACCAAATATGAGAACTTTCTCCCTGGGAATTGGATAAAATATATGGATGGTGGTATGTTCAAGTTCTTCTGTTTGTAAAGTATATATGATTCTATGTGATGTTAACGGTGTGCACTGCAGACACTTCAGAGTGCTGAGAAAACAGAAATTACTACCAGTGTTTGTGATAAATTATCATACGGAGATTGCATTTTAATTTAGGAGGGTTTATTGATTATGTTTGATGAAACCATTACTACTGATATAGAAGAAACCACAGGAGCCTTTCCTTACTCTATACATAAATGTTGGTCCTGGATGGGCTGAAAACTAAATAAAAATAGCATTTTTTGTAACAAATATAAAGGGATATTTTCACAACCTGATATAATAGGACATTCTTCAGCTAGACAGAAATATCAGAAAATAGAGGAATTTGACTGCATAAAACATAGCATAAACACAGCATAGTAAGCATTCCAGGTGTTAGCAAATAAGAGAGAACATTCACACTAGCGAGATTGTTCATTATAATAGTAAGATCATTGAATATGACTACTGCTCCTACTCTTCAAGGAAATGGTTTCAGTAAACATGCAGAGGTAATTCAGATAAGAGAAAAAAGCCAATGGTTTTTAAAAAGGAATTTCTATCCACACACAGGAAAATGCACACAAAAATAAAGACTGTGTTTTGAATTATCAGATTTCAAACCCAGTTGGTATTTTTGCATCATATTATGGTATACGTTTGTGGGGGCAGGGGGAGTGGGGGTTGGCCACTGTCAGATGTTCCTGCTAGGAGAGGAAGTTACTGTTACATTTGAGTAAGTTACTTAGAAATATTGTTTAAAATTATAAATGTTGATGCCTTACTTCAAGCAGTCCTACCCTGGGGAATTTTTGCCTAGAGAAATGAAAGCACAAAGAGGTGTGATCTGATATATGCAAGAGTGTGTTTATTTCAGTTTTCTGAGAAGGAAAATGGAAATTAAGCTGAGAAATGTATCAACAAGGTAAGGCTTGAATACATTATGGTTCATACACACTACTGAATATTAGGTGATGTTTAAAGAAAACACATTAGGAATGGATGCTCATTTATTTGTTTTCTTTGCCTAAGTAGTTTTTCTTGACCCTATTTGCTTTTTGCTGGCATTTCTTAGTTTCATAAATAGGTTTCCCTGAAGCTTTGTATCTTTCTCACATCCATAGTAAGAGAACTATAATCTTATGGGAACTCAACTATTGGGTTCACATTCTGTGCAGCGTGAAGTGTTTTCCTCAGAAATCATCAAGGATAGGTTTGTGACTCAGTAGGTATGAGCACTGGCTGCTCTTGCAGAGAATCCAATTCCAAGCACACACACACAGCAGCTGGCAATCATCTTTAATTCCATAGGGGATCCAACACCCTCTCTGACCTTCACAGATACTGCATGCACACAGTGCACTAACATACAGACAGGCAAAACACCCATACACAAAAAAATTAAATAGATAGTAAGCTGGGCTATGGTGGCACACTCCTTTGATCACAGCACTCAGGAGGTAGAGGTAGTCAGATCTCTGTGAGTTCCAGGTCAACGTAGTCTCCAAAGTGAGTTTCAGGACAGCCAGTATTACACAGAGAAACCCTGTCTCAAAACAAACAAACAAACAAAACAATTCTTAAAAAGAAAATATTGAGGAAACAAGAGGGACAGAATACTGAAATCACATTAATACCATCAAAGAGAAGAAGTCAGCTGCTGTTTTATTCTATCAGTTTATTTGATTCTTGATGAATTTCAAGGAAGTAGATATTCCTCTCAAGGATAGCCTTACAGCTTATGGCCACCTTACCTACAGTAGCCCTTATACACCATGTTGTGTGGCTGCATACTAGCATCTTAAAGCTGATGTAACGATGTTCTTCTGAGTCACGGAAGTCAGATATTTCTGAGGCTTTCTCATAGTGTGCTTTGATGGCAAAACAGTCATTACAGTACCTGAATCAACTCATTCATGCTGTCATTTTTACAGGTAATTACTGAACACCTCAAAGGACTCCTGTGTTATTTTAGGAATAAAATAGTGAGTCAGAGGAAAAAAGAGTTCATAGGAAGTTAGAGTATAAACTTCCTATGTTCTAACCAAGATGAGACATGTAAAATAGACAATGGAGAAATAAGCAAAAGGATATACAGAAGAAAATGACAAATCTATAAAGAAAAATAAAACATATAGGCAATGGGGAATATATACACTTGGGTGTGTATGCATGCACACATACACTATAAATAAGGTGGCAAAATAGGTAGGTCATAGAAGGACAATATAGACAAATGATATTTCTGCTGGACCCTATTGTGTTGTAGGAGGCCACTTGTTTGTTCCCAGCTGCTTAGCCCCAAAATAACCAT
This sequence comes from Dicrostonyx torquatus, assembly GCA_028555095.1. Classification (NCBI taxonomy): domain Eukaryota; kingdom Metazoa; phylum Chordata; class Mammalia; order Rodentia; family Cricetidae; genus Dicrostonyx; species Dicrostonyx torquatus. The sequence goes on along the minus strand of JAQHUG010000009.1, from coordinate 6,642,651 downwards.
ACAGAAGCTGTATTAATTAAATCACTGCTTGGCCCATTAGCTCTAACTTCTTATTGGATAACTCTTACATATTAATTTAGCCAATTTCTATTCATCTGTATGTTGCCACATGGCTGTGGCTTACCAGTAAGATTCTGTCTGGCGTCTGTCTTCAGTGGGGTTACTTGGCTTCTTTCTGACTCTGCCTTCTTTCTCCCAGCATTCAGTTTAGTTTTCCCCACCTTCCTCTATTCTTCCCTGCGCAGGCCCAAGACAGTTTCTTTATTAACCAATGGTATTCACAGCATATAGAGGGGAATTCCACATCACTATGGAAATGAGGATATAAATTCAGGGAGATTTCCAGGAATAAGAGTTTCAGACAGTAACAGAGTTAGTACTTCATGCCAAGCCAGTAACTTACTGATGCATATATTCTAGTGTATCACGAGGGGCACTGATTGCATCAGAAGAGAAGAAATTCCTGGTCCCTATGTCACTGAGGTCATATATCATTGGAAATCCTCTTATCACAATGAGATTTTGTATTTTTTGTTCATTAAACAATGCAAGTTTTTTGAACAGGACTGTCTTCATTAGCATTAACTAGCAATTTGACAAAGCCTAGAGTCACCTGAAAAGTTTTTTGAGTAACCATCTTTATCAGGCTGGTCTGTGAACATGTCTATGAGAGATTGTCTTAATTGTCTTAATTGATGCAGGAGCCCCCAGCCCACTGTGGGCAGTGCCATCCCTATGGAAGTGGTCCTGTGTTTTGTAAGAAATCTAGCGAAACATGAACAAGTCAGAAGCAACATTCTTCCATTGTTCCTGCCTCCAGGTCCACACCTAGGTTTCTGCCCTGACTTCATTCAATGATTTATTTTGACCTGGAAGTGTAAGACAAACAAACTCTTTCCTCCCATGCTACTGTTGGTTGCAGTGTTTTATCAAAGAATGAAAATATCTAAAACAAGACCTTACACATTTAAAGACGTATCTATCATGATGATACAGTAGAGGGGTAGAAAGAATGAAAGCAGGAATCCAATAAGCAATAGGTTTCTTTCAGAGCTTTAGGAACAGGTAAAAGAATGGCAGCTGTGGAGGCAGCAAGCAGTAGTCCATTTGTGATGTCCTCAAGATGGAGATGCTCAAAATTGCTGATGGTTCAAATGCAGATGAAAGAAGAGTGACCCTTCTCCTTGGCAGAGCCTCTAAAGAATTGTAGAAAAAGACAAGATCTCTTGAGTAAATTGGAAGCATGGGAACCTTGGGGAGGGTTGAAGGGGAGATGGGAGAGGCAGAGAGGGGAGCAGAGAAAAAAGTAGAGCTCAATAAAAATCAATTAAAACGATTGCAGTCACACACACGAAATGCTAACAATAAACATCAGTAAATAACAATCTAGTGTTCGTATACTTTTGCTATGTCACTGGTTACCTGATATGTCTCAAACAAATGTAGAATTTTTAATATAGTAATAAGTCAATCATAGCTCTTGGTTTTAGAAATGAAAACACTGTGACAGAGAAAAACTCTAAACTTTCAATTAATATTAAATGTGAAAACTAATGCCATATAACACTGATGATTTTAGACTAAATTGTTAAATTAAATGCAGAACTTAATGTATTTTTTTAAAAAAATGAATAGTTATGTATCTCTCCAGTCTACTTCTCTGTCTTCTGAAGTTCCTCAAGCAAGAAGTGTTTGGAATTTTCACACCAGGCTTCAGAGTGAGCTACAAAGAATGACTGCTAGTAGTGTCTTGTTCCAAGCTGATGTTGTTTAGCCATCTGCACTTATAGATCCTTTATCTACTCCATTTCCGAGCAATGCCAGACACTACCTTACAGTCTTTTCTTCTGGGCTGGGTGGATAAGAAAGCTGAGTTGTCCCCCTCACTCCTGTAAACAAGCCCCACTTCCCAACTGTTCTGGCTCAGAATGACCTTAAGTTGTACTAGAATTTGACCAATGTTTTCTTGACTTCTAGAAGACAGATATGGTGGCATGATATAGAATGTAACCCTCTATTCCTACCATTGGAAACTGTAAGAGGAACACCCTTATTTATTTTTTGGATATTAGGGGTCTCTCTCTCTCTCTCTCTCTCTCTCTCTCTCTCTCTCTCTCTCTTGTCAGGGCTCCATCTTCACTGTTTGTAGCTTCCATGCTGTCATTCTAAGTTAAGATAATCTGAAGAAGGTGTGCATCCATATAGAATACGAGATGGAGGGGGGAGAGCCTTGGGCTTTCCACAGGGCAGGGTATCCTGCCCCATCTCAAGGAAGCAGGGGGAGGGCAGTGGGGTAGTGTGAGAGCAGGAGGGCCTGGGACAAGGGGAGTAAATGTAAATTTTTCTTTTACAATAAAAAAAGGAAAAAAAAGATCATCTGAAGAGTAATTCACCTCGGCTTCCTTTCTATGAACCTACCTATCATTTTTAAAGGTTACTTAATGCTTAGAAGCAACCTCACTTCTAAATATTCTTAATCATATTTTGTGATATAAATCAGGGTGAAGTACTGACATGGTTTCTATTCTGGGAGAGAGAAATGATTTAAACTCAGCCCTCTAAGTTCTGTCCATCAACATACAATCTCCATTTTGCATGTCCTATTTCATCCACAGTTCACTAACCCAGCACATGAAACAGAAGGGAACAGCCAAATGAAATGATGATGGACACTGAAGCTTAGGAGGGTATACTGAGATGCCCATAGTTCACAGGACTGGGTCATGGTTAGGATGGTGTTGATCTATTGTGGACTAGCGATTGATGAGACTACTAACAACCACAAAAAGGTAACAGAAAAATAACTTTATTCCCCAATCTAGAACACAGGGTTTTTTTTTTTAAAACTAAGGCTTTCCTGAAGGTTAGCAAGATGGTACAGTGGGTCATGGTGCATGTTGTGCAAGTCTGGAGACCTTGGTTCAATCCCTAGAGCTCATGAAAAAGTGGAAATTGAAAGTACCATTTTCTCAATATTGTTTTCTGATGTCCATATGCCTTGGTTCATGTGTCCACACACAGCATATAGCCCCTCTTGATCTCTTGCTTTCTCACTCTCTTAATAATTAAACATAAAACAGCACTTTCACACAACCAAATTTGACAGGGCTCTGATTATTCTTGAGGTGTTAGGTGGCTTCCTTACCACCCTCCCTGAGGAGACCTCAGTAAAGGATGCAATTCAGAGTTCCAATCTCCCTGCAGACCTAGGAAGGATCTGTGTACCCAGGAAGCAGAAGACATTAGATGACAAGGGAAAGAGTTAAACCTTCTTTGTACTAAAAGTCTAGAGCTACTTCTTAACCCTATCCAAAGTAACACAGAACATCACAGGCACGGCGAGATCCCAACCCTATCAAAGAACTGCTGCTCATTGCCGCGGAAGCCTCAGAAGGTGCCAGGCAACAGGAGGCAGGATCCTTTCATTCCAGCCATTTTCCTGTGCTTGTTTGTCTCCGGCCTGCTGCAGGAGACAAGACTGGCTGGTTGCTCTGGGGTGCAAGGCTGCCCTGTCTGCTTAATTTCCGGTGGGCCCTCTGTGCCCAACGAGAGAGCACGCTTTGCTTGTGATGTTGGTAATGAACTGCCGCTGGGAACAAATTAATGAGTGTGTCAGAAACGGCAGTGGAACAGCATCGCGATTTTTAAACACCACAGTAAAAAAAAAAATGCCAGAACAATTCTGACACAAATGCACAGGAACTCACAAGAAGCAAGCGCCTCTTCTAATGAGAGAAGAATTTAAAATAACATCATTCTGCCCTGACCAGCATTGCCAAGAGAATTCCTGAGCCCGCAGATCGTTCTTTTAAATTTTCACAGCTGAGTCATAGAAAAACATAGGTCGTTCAGTTCTGTTTTTTATATTTGTAAACATAGACACAATGAAATAAATATAAATTAAATGCAAGCATATGCATTGGATAGGTATAAAATATGCGTGGATAGGTATAAAGTATGCAGAATGCAATACTAGATGTAAAATCATGTTTGCTTCTTAATAAGACCTCCCCCCATATTTTGGCCATGATCAGTTTCCATCAATTTTGATTAATCTTATTCTTTAGCACTTTGGGTTTGGAACTTGGGAACAGAACTTAAAATTTAATGCAGGAAGTGATGGCATAAATTAAAGAGACTCATGATGTTAAAGTTCATGACTGGGGTCACAAGTGACGTGTCTTTAAAAGGAACAGTGAGATCAAGTAAGCACTGGAGAATCTGACCCAAAACATGTGTAAGGATATGTCTATATATGTGGGGAGATGACCGTGGCTTCAACACAGAGTTTCCACAGAGACTTAGCTTCCCACAGAAGCCATTGGCTGCTGCATGGAGGCTAGGGAATAGAGAAAGGATCTAAGTCGTACGATTGCAGGCTCTCTCCGTATAGTTCAACTAGAGTCTCCTTTCTCTCATCTGCTTCACTTACTATGGGTCCACATACATTTTGCATTCCATTAAAATGCATCATAAACTGCAGATAGAAACCTGTAATAGTAGATTGGGCATGGATTTTACAATTCTAGTAACACTTAATTTCATGCATTAACGCCAGTCTTTATTAGTTATTTTATTTGGAGCCCCTGTAACTAGTCGAAGTCTTGGTTTCTATGAAAGGCAGAGTAATAATAGAGCCTGCTCACTCAGTTGCCATGAAGACTATAGGCAGTGAATCAGAAATGCCTTGCACTTAACTGATTTTCACATAAGAGCATGATTTATTAGAACAGATTTGAGCTGGTAACTAGTTGGAGATTTAAGTGATTTTTTTTTTCTTCCTCTGACAACTCCAGAACACGGAGTCTCCTTCCTCCACAAGTTCTGATGTCAAGGCTAACAGAAGGTAATTTTGCCTTGAGTCAGAGACTGTTTTGGCTAATCACAGTCTCCAAACATTAAGCAGCTTTTCAGAAGGAACAGAGCTTGTGCAGAAGTACTGCTGTTTGTCACAAGTGACCAATTTGAACATAGAACAATGGTAGGAAATGGTTTACCAAGACTTCAAGCAGCAGTTTCATGGTTCATTTCACCACTCTATTTTCAGTTGTAGATTATTCTTCAGTAGTTTTTGTTTTTAATGTTGTAACCTGTGGCTGTCCATCATCTACAACAGTATACAGAGGAGAAATCACAGTGACTCGATCAGGGTTGGGTGGCAAATCCAACTCAATTTAGGAGCAGAGTGGCTGTGTGAATTCCCAGCCTGGTGTGCCTGTCTCTGACATTGGGAGTTGTGTTTTTGGTAGTGGTCACAGTGGTGTTTGGTGTTTGCTCCTTGGCCTTTATCTCTCCAACCATATCACAGGTTTGTCTTGTGACATCTTTCTTAGCAGCAGGTTGACTTCCTGGTTACCTGGCTTTTTCCTTCTGTTCTGAAGAGATTCAGTGTGGTGTAGTTTAGAGCATGTCTCAGTAGTCAATGCAGCGAGGAAATAGGCAAAGAAGCAATCATTTGGAAAGATGTGTTAGTTTTTCCAATACCTTAAGTTTGCTCAATAGTTTTTTATGGAGATTACAGAGGAAAATCTAATCTCATATCTATAAATTTCCCCATTGAGTTTATTTCTGAAACAATACTTTTTATTGCTTTTGCCATATATATTACCACATGTAAAAAACATTTGTGAATAAAATATTCAAAAATACCTAAATATAATTGTCGGTATCAGGGACAAAGATGTCCTATGGGTAAAGATTTTTAAATTCTCATATTTTTTATTTTTTAAATTCATGCTTTTTATTTTATAGGTATGAATGTTTTGCCTGCACATTTATCTGTATACCTTATTCATTACAGAGTTTAGAAAATGTGGCAGATCCCCTGGGACTAGAGTTACTAATGGTTGCAATATGCCATATGGGTGCTGGGATTCAAGCTCAGGCCCCACTGGAAGAGCAGCCCACTACTAACCACTGAGAAATTTTCCCAGCCTGAAATCTGATATTTTAGTACATATAGTGGTATTATTCTTCAGATGGACTCCAAAATAAGGAATTCACATTTGTGTGAAAACATTTGGGAAGCTTATAAATTTTGGCAGTAGTTTGTATTAATTTGTTTATCATTTCATTTATCTTCACAGTTGGTATGGGGCACAGTACCATTTCCTCAATGAAAATACTCTTTGGAAGATGTATCCTAGTAACTGTATAACACTGTGTGATAGCACCTGTGTTGTAGAATAATATTCATGGGAAAGCAATCAATTTTAGTGTTTTAGGTGTGTCCTTTGCTTTGAGTGCAGTTACAATGTGCAGTTTGTGTTAGTTTACCGACAGGGAAGAGTCAGAGTAGGAATTTCAGAGATGACAATGAATATGTTGAGAGTCCTAGTTTTAGAAAAGCATGTATGAGTTGTAGAATAAGTAGACTGCCTTTCCTGCAGAAAAAAAAGGTAAAGAGAAAAGAGGAGGCAATTCTAAAATTCCAAGTCTTTCTAAGCACAGAAGAGTCAAAGGAAAGGCATTCTGTGTGGGCTCAGCACCTACTGCAGTGATGACTTCTCCCCATTACCTTAAAGGAACATTGGTCAGCTTGAATGAGAGTTTGGTAAGGATAGAAAGACAGAGAGAGAGAGAGAGAGAGAGAGAGAGAGAGAGAGAGAGAGAGAGACAGAGAGAGAGAGAGAGACAGAGAGAGAGAGAGAGACAGAGAGAGCAGGGAGGTTTAAAATACATTAGCTTCTTTATCTCCTAATGGAAAGACTAAAATTTGATTTAAATTCCAAGCAAAATCACATTAGCTGGGTTCAGCAGAATTCCTGAGAGACTGTTATCAGCCATTCCTAATCACTTCTCGATTGGTCACCTGGCCCGGTTTCCACATGTCAGCCGATGGTGGCTAGAGTACTAATAGAAGCTGTGTAATCATTAGCTTGTCTGTATTTGTGTCGTATCCCTGTACACAAAAAGCTGTCTAATTTGTTTAGAAATTGTGCTCACAATTACAGTGTTTAAGGGAACATTTTCTGGTGTGACAAAATGAAGGCCTGCTTGATTTTTGTTTAAGAATTTGGATTGTGATTTCAATAGCTTCAGAATGTTTCTCCCCATGGCAGGTGTTGAGTGGGTAGCATCTGGGTGTCTACTTTGAATAACTAATTCTATACACAGTCGCCCTTTTGCTGGTAATACTGTCAGCATCACTCCTTCTCTGTTCTTTCTTTTCAGAAAGTTGAGAAAAATGCTGATTATTTGCCTTTATACCAACATGCAAACACATTCAGGTAATGTGGGCTCATGAATAACTGAATATATCTATAATCATAGATTGACTTATTTTGCAAAATCATGATTAAATTTTGAGCTTACAAAAAATGAAAATACTTAACATTGAATGGATTCGAGGATGAAAAGCTGAATGTGCATTTTCAAAGTTGAACTGCCAAAATATAATTTGTAGAACCCAAGTGTTTAAATCAAAAGGTAATGCTGTGATGTAGACTGAAAATCAAAAAATTATAGGTGAATATATTTGAATTTATAGGTTTTCTAGTTCTTTCCTTATAGTGGCAAAATATATGTGAAGCATAGGGTCATGTAACCAAGTTAAGTCCAAGACTGAGTTTGAAGGTTTATTTCTCCATCTGCAGACTTCTCTTCAAATGCGTACACTCTCCCAGGCTGGCATTATAGCCACACAGATATTCACCACCTCACCCCATACTCTACTTTTTCATAGCTTTCCAATGTTGATAAAAAATAGGAGTTTTAATAATTTAACTCTAGGTTAATGGATTAGATTCCTGTGAGAGAGGGTCAGAGAATTCTATAAAATAATCTATTGTGTTGTCTTTTTTGGGAGGAAAAGGGACTGAACTCCAAAACTTCCCATAATCTTCTGCAAGGGGAGATAACCATCCAGTCAGAGAGCCTGCCTGTTCAGGCCTCTCTGTCCTTGGTCCTATTTTGCAGTTTTTCTGTACCTTCTCCCTGTCTATCTGCCAAACCAGACAATCTGCTTTTCTTTGTTGTGTAGCCTTGTTCCTAGACTCCTCTTAATATCTGCCTCTCTGTATTCTAAATTAGCATATGCTAATTTGTGTTTTGGAGTGTCACACAGCCCTTTAAACCATCATCATGCCAAAGACAAAACTTAGGATTTGATTCATTTCTATCTCTACTGTCAGACAATGGGGAACTAGAAAATGAATTAAAAGACAAAGATGTACATACATTCCATTATCTTCTCTCTGCTACCTTCGCTCTATAGTTTCACATCGTGGTGCTCAGAAGATTCGGAAGAAATCAGGGGAAAAGAATGATTTAAAATGCTGACAGCTTGAAGGCTTCTCAAGTCAATAAAATTTGCTCTCTCTCTCTCTCTCTCTCTCTCTCTCTCTCTCTCTCTCTCTCTCTCTCTCTCTCTTTCTCTCCCCTTTTCGTCAGATAAGGAGAATGTGATCATAACTATAATGTATCAGCTATGAACTGTGGATCAGAGTGTGACATGGATTCCAGAAAGTTGAATCACATCTATTTATGCCTTAGTTTGGACCTTGGTCCTTTAACATTTGATGAGAATTTGGAAGTGCTATCTCTCTAAATGTCATTATGCACTCATCCTCCCTGTTTTTTGGAGGATTGAGCGGTAGCAACTGGAAAAGCCTAGAGATGAGGAACAAACTTTATCCACCTCTAGTTTTCTCCTTTCTCATCTGCATTACACCACGAACTCACTGAAATCATGGAGCTCTACCAATTATATTTGCACATTGCCTTAAGGCTGCTCGGCATGATTCCCTAGTACACAGAGACCCACACAAGGCCAGCTGCTTTTCTGTAAATAGAAAGTAAATGTGTAATTATTTGCCGAGGCAACTTGGTCCAATAGTGTGAATAGATGGGTCCAGAACACTGAATCATGTTTCTATTGCATTCATCAGTTGACCAAGGACTTTCTTCACAGAGAAAAGCAGATTTAAATTTCCCAGTAGGTAATCAGAAACGTAATGTGAGTAAATGAACTGGCAGGAAACAAAATAAAATTTCTGACGCAAATTCAGCAAAATTAGTATTTGTGTTCTTCTTCAAGGGTTCATATCTACTCCAAAGTTGCTTAAAAACAGTGTGAATAGAAAACAGAAAAGTGTAAGCTAGGGAAATAATTTGAAATAATAAATTTGTGTTTAAGCCCAGTAGCCATAAATGATGGGTAGACACTTATTTGTAAATCCTGAAAGCACTTTGCACCAGTAAAACCTATTTTTATTGATTATTTCCATAAAACTCCAGGGTGGGAATGTAGAAATCACAAACCACTCTAATTAAAATATGAACTAGAAAAAATCATTCACCTTCTTACCGCCTTTTCTAATTGTTTTTGGGACACTAAGACTTTGCTGCAAATTAGGAAAGCTACTTAACTAAAGATAAGCATTTATCTTTTTCTTCGAAAATGGTTTACTTATTTTAGCAGATTTGGTTAAAATTTCCAAATCCCTGGATAGGGAGGTGACTCAGTGGTTCTTGGTTTGCTAGCATAAAGGCAGAATTTGGATTTCAAAACCCCAAATAAATCGTAGGTGGGTGTGGCAAGCTTTCAGTGATTCCATTGCTTAGAAGACAGAGTTAGGGAACCCCCAGAGCAAGGTGATTTTTCTGACTGGTTATATAAGTGAACTCTGAGTTCAATTGAGATAACCAGCATCAATGAATAAAGAAAAGAACACTCAAAAAAGATCCAATGTCAACGTTGGAGATGCACATGCACTGTGCATACAGCTTCCCCATACATGTAAGCACACATATATAGGTACCTATACACCACATAGAGATCTGCAAAAGAAAAAAATTCCAAAGACTAATCAAGGATGGAAATCACTAGTTTTCAGATGCAATCTATTTATTCTTGTATTCTTCCTTTCCTCAGGGTTACTCTAAAACAAGAAGGAAAACCAAGACAGCAACAAGGAAAATTCTGCAATGGGAGAGTGATAGAAATGTTGAAACAGAAATGATAGAAAAGGTGTTGAAGGTTCTGGATAGGAACCAGGCATAAGTCATCTCCTCTATGTCCTAAAATCACAATGCTGTCATTTGCAGAAGCAAATGATCTGTGAAATTACTGACAGAAATTTGTATTCTTTTCCTATAATCATATAAATGATGTATACTAAATAACTCTCTGCTTGAATAATTTTAAAGGTTATTATGTTATTTTTTCACGTATCAGTTGAAATAGATCTACAAAGTTTCAAAATTTCTTTAAATGGTTATGTACTGTTTAATTGTATAGTTGCCTATAGTATTTTTTCTGAGTTTTCTGCATTAGTACTATATTTATAAAATCGCTACACTTTCCAACTTCTTCCACGACTCCACTTCCTCACAAATTCAAGACCTTTTCTTGTCTTTATACTATTGTTGTATGCAGAGTGCATTTACTGTTGCTTCTATCTATGTGTGTTGCTTGCTGACCATTGGATTACCTACTGTGTGTGTCTCAGGGGAGGGGGTAGTTCCTTTGCACATAGTTTAACAAATCCTTACTGGCAGATACTTAGTTTGCTTATAATTACTTGCATGTCTGTGTGGTGTGATACAACTGCTTACCTGTGCATGTACTATATGTGTATCCCTAAGTATATAGGGACCAGAGGTTGGTGTCTGGCATATCTCTTTCTCATTCACTCCTTTGCTACCTTGTGTACTAAGTTTCTCAGTTGGCAAGTCAAGCTAGCCAGCTTGTTCTGATAATCTCTTCTCTCTAATCCCACATGCTGAGATTATAGATGGACTGCCAAGTCTGGCCTGCCCTTACATGGGTGCTGGGGATCAAAATTTTGGTCCACCTGCTTGTGCCCACTGAGATTCCCCTCAGGTTCTGCTTAGAATAATTTGCAGTTACAGACAATACCCACAGAATAACACTGGGTACCCATCTTTTCACACATGTATACCTAAAGATAAAACTCCTAGAAAGTGAGTTGCCATTTCCTGAATATTTCTAATATTGATGCAATTTTAAAATTGTCCCAATTTTTATTTTTACTAACAATGAAAAAAATGACTTTTTCCAAAACACAAACAAACATATTTACAAATTCCTAGATTTCTCTTTATCTTCCAAAGCCAGTGATAAACTTTAATTTCTATTCTGTGGGTCAAGTTGCCATTTTAAAATATGTGGAACTTTGTAATAAAACTTATGTCATAAGCTTTGTTCACCTTTTCTCTTGGATTGCCTTATTTTTTTGTGACAAGAACTAATTGTACAGCTCAGATTGATGTGAAACATCATTGTTTGCCTCAGTGTGTCATGAGTGCATTGCTTTTGTTGATAAAACTAATTTTTAGCGACTTTCTGTATTTGAGAAAATTAATTTTCTATCATTGGCCACAAACTTATTGAAGCTATTTAGTTTTTGAGTTCTTTATTGCGGGATGCCACACTTCCATAGATGGAGTCAACTATACATAGATAATACACAGATAATACCATCATCATTTCGAATGAGCCAGAAAGCCCTATGAAGCCCTTCTGCTCTCCTTCCCAGTCTCAATTCTTCATTCCCCACCACAGTGCTCTCTTTATAGTAACTGCCTTTGCTTGTTTTACTCATTTACCACCAATGCAAGCCTAGCTTTGAACTTTGAACTTTCCTACAAATGGGATCGTCTAGTCTTACTCTTTGGTCTGTCTTACATTTGTCATTCAGCATGAGATGCATGAAGCTAATCCCTCTTCTTGATGCAGCCAGTGCATGCTTTCAGCACTGTGTGATTGACTTCCTGTCAATCTGCACCACAGTTTGTCATGAAGTTTCTACTCTACTGCTGTTAGCTATTACAAGATTTTTATTTACTTTGGTTTTAGAAATAGCAATTTTGATCACCTCAAGGTTACACAAAAGTGTTTTAGTTACATTTTCTTTATATTTGCTATAACAAAAACATTTTCATCAATTTTCAATTTGTTTTAATGTTAAGTGTGTAGTTTAATGTACATCTATTAAAATTATATGTGTAATTTATATATATTATTTCATATATAGTTTTATATGTGTAATTTTTCCAGAAGTCTAATACACAATTCTGTTATATTTTCTGAATAAGCCTGTTTTCTTGCCTCTAAGTTGATATATCTTCATGCTTAATTGTTATTTGTATATATATGTGTCTAGGTTTTTCCTGTGTTCTGTTATCACGAGTCACACTATTTAAATGATCATGATTGGCTCTATAATAGACTTTTATGTTTATCTTAGCTCTCCATGTTTCCCTCAAAGTATTCAAGGTTATTTTTGCTTGCTTATTTTTTCTATATGAAATCTTGAGTGAATTTATGTAGTTCTGAATATTCTATCACTTGTTTTTGTTTTGTTTTGTTTTTAATTTTGCATCAGTTTCAGTTACAGCTAAGTAAGCTTGGTATCTTCACAGTGATAAGAAATTCTTTTTGCTTTCTATTTTCTTTGTTTCACTTATAGACTGTGTGTATTTTTGTTAAATTTATCTGTAAAACATTTTCATATTTGCTATTTTATAGGCTGTCAGTGATTGTATTCTGTCTTCCACTGATATAAGTATATGGAGGACACTGGTTCCTGCATGTTACTTTTGCATTAATATACTTTTTTAGCTTGCAGATTGATTGGGGTAGGTACTAAGTTATTTTAAATTATCCATATTAACATCTTTACATAAATATTTTATTTCTTATTTTCTCACAATATTTTTTCCAAATTTTAACTGTTAGTTTGTATTCCTAAAGCAGTAATATGCAAAAATGGTAATAAAAGTATTCTGTTTATATTCCTGACATTAATGCAAAAGTTTTTAAATGATTCCTTAATAAACTTAGTGCTGACTTTGAGTTATCATCATTTGTATACTAGAATGCTAATTTACACCTACTTTACAGCAACTTTTCTTAATAAGGAGCAATTTTGATTTATACATGCTAATTAATACATTTCTGTGATGGTAAATGTTCATTTCATCTTTATATGATAGCTATATTGATATAATTTCGCAAATATTAGTATCTTGAATTGATGAATGTTTTTTCATTCTGTGGCAGTGTCTAGTGCATTTCTGTGTTTTACAAACTAATAATTTTGTTGTGAGTTTTGTACCATTTCTCAAGATAAGATTGATTTGGGTCTCAGCATTAAAGACTTTTGTTGTACTATTATAATAATTCGAAAGAAAGAAATAACTTTAAATAGTTTATTTCTCTATACATCAGAGAAAAGGCAAAACTACAAACATTAGAATTATCTAGTCTCTAAAATGTAACCAGGCCCTCTGGAGTCACCTGTGCCTAGTGTTTTTGTGCTGCATTTCTTAAGAACATATCTTCCTGTATGCAGAAGGAGGGAATCTAACTTGTTTAGAGTCCCTATCTCTTCTGGAACAGGTTCTGGGCAAATTTTTCTCACCATGGTCACTGAAAATCGATTAACTATGCCCTAATCACAGTTCTGGAAGCATTGTTGACAGTTATCTGGGTACTTTACATTTCCCTGATTGAGCATTTATAGATTCAGAGATATAAAAAACCCTATAAATTCAAAACATGTGCTATAGAATTGGCTAAAACAAGCACAGGAGAGTGTCTTGACTGCAAATGTGCCAGTGCCTTCCAACCAGGGAAACTGGCAGGAAGATTTGAGTGACAGGAAAAGACAGAGGAGGTTTTCAAAGACTGTAGTGAGCCTTTAAGATGCTTTGTAAGTCACAAATATCGTCTCACGCCCGAGAAAGGAGCTTGCCTGAGACCACTCTCCTTAGAACCCACACTTCTAAAATTCAGTCTCTCACGCTTTTGATCACACATTTTTGTATCTTCTCTACAAAGTGATGGTCCATTCTTGCAAATATCGAAAACTCAATCTCCGTTGCCAAGGTGACCTCTGCTTAGTATCTCAGATTATGGTTCATAAGCACAGTGTTTATCTTTTGTGCCGCTCAGAATGTGCTGTGCTCTGCAGGCCTGGGACAGAGAGTTCATTAGACAACAGGAAAGGAAAAGAAGAAAGCAGAGAGGAAATAAATCATTTTTAATCACCTTCTATGTCTACGGCAGGGCAGTAAAGCAACTTATAGTATGTCATTTAACTTTACCACTTCAGGTTCACAGAGAACTAACAAGTTCAGTGAAGCTAAATGCATTTCCTAAAGGTGCATCATTAATGGATAACTGAGTGGCAATGTGAACTTTCTATTTTTCTGTAACCTGAATGAGAAAATGAAGAGCTGCAACAAAGGGGGATGGCTGTTGGTAGTCTAATACATCAGCAAGCCTGCTCCCAACTGAGGTAAGAAGTACTACAGGCAGCACAAGCCAATGTCACCAAAAATTTCCATCTTAGCCTATTAGTTTAATTCTTATTTATATTGAGACTAATTTTACAATAGGGTCAAAACTGCCATTGTTATTAGTTTCTATTTTAAACATTTCATGAATATTTAAAAAGAAATAAAATTATGACTTTGCTTTTGGTCACTTTCTGGTTATTAGGCTTTTCCAGGTTGACAGTGGGTGAATTTCTAGTATAGAAGTCACTCTTTTAGTCTGAGCTGTGTGTCAACCCAACACGCATAAGAAATCAGTAGGCCCCTCAAATCTTCTCTTTGGACCAACAGGCTCCATAGCCATCTTGAAGTTACATGGGAAGAACTCAGATCAGGACCACAGTAAGCAGTGCATGAATTGCTGGACTCAAGGTGACACTTTAGCCTTCTCTCTTGTTCACAGAAATCCCTCAGGAATTTTAGTAGGCCCAATTGTATTCCACAAGTGTGAGAGTGTATTTCTAAGAGCTTCTTGTGGAAGAGCCTCATGTCCCCTTGAGATGATATTGTAAGTTTAAAAAGGAAAACCCAGGCGTAGGGAACATTGCATACCCATCCATCTTTTTGGTATTAATTACATAGTAAAAGACCCAGAAAGTCCTGGAATAACTGAACTTCCTTAGCTGTGTTTAGCTGAGCACTTAAAATGTCCTATTTGAAAAGTGGTTGTTATTGCTCATGAAATTCCATTAGTTTCTTATGATACTGAATATTCCCCATATATGTTTGCTATTCCTTAGTCAGGGGCTGCCAAATTACAGCCATGAACCAAATAGTGCAAAGATTCTTTTGTATACTCCAGATATATTAGTCAGAGTTCTTTCAGGAGCAGAATTAAGGAAATGTGTGTGTGTGTGTGTGTATTCTATTGTATGTGTATGTGTATATATATATATATATTATATTAGATTATATATATATACACACACAAGGTGAAAGGGAATTTATTAGACAGATTGATGGGATGTACTCTTTGTATTGGCTATCTCCCAATGAAAACTCAGAGAATCTGGCAGTTGTTCAGTCTGTGAGGCTGGTTTTCTCAACCGTTCCAATCAGTTACTACATTCTTAGAAGATACTTGGGAGCTGCTGATCTTCAGTCTATATTGGAATCTTAAGAAGGTTAGTTCTAGCATAGGTGAAGGAAGGCCTCAACAGTAGTGCGGAAGAACTTGTCAGTAAAAGTTGGGGAAAAAGACAAAAAGGATAAGCTTCCTTTTCCCGTGTTCTTTTCCGTGGGCTGGCGCAGCAGTTATACCACAGGTTTAGTGTCAATCTTCCCACATCAGTCTTATTAAGAAAATCCCTTGAAGGTGTATCCAGCAGCTTGGGTTTTTAATTGAATCCTTATGTAGTCTACATGGCAATTATGATTGC
The DNA here is from genome assembly GCA_028555095.1 of Dicrostonyx torquatus. Lineage (NCBI taxonomy): Eukaryota > Metazoa > Chordata > Mammalia > Rodentia > Cricetidae > Dicrostonyx > Dicrostonyx torquatus. Next base: position 6,626,968 of record JAQHUG010000009.1, on the reverse strand, counting down.
TTATCATACCAGAGAGAAAAGAAAAGAAATAAATATAAAGATAAGAATATATACAGTGAGTATTTTAATTATAAATGTGATTAGAAATCCCTAAAATACAGAGTTGGGCAACATTGTTCATCAGAACAGAAATAACATAATTTAAATAAATGAAATCTATTAATAATAAGTGACCGTTATGCTTAGGGTGGCTTTTACAGTGATGAAACATCATGACCCAAAGAAACTTGGGGAGGAAAGGGTTTATTACAGTTCATCATCAAAGGCAGTGAAGTCAGGAATTCAGACAGGGATAGAACCTGAAGGCAGGAGTTGATGCAGAGACCATAAAGAAAGTGCTGCTTACTGACTCGTTCCCCATGGTTCAGTGTGCTTTCTTATAGAAACCAGGGCTATCAGCCCAAAGATGATCACACCCACAGTGGGCTGTGCCCTTCCCCATTGATTATTAATTAAGAAAATACCCTAGAGCTGGATCTTATGGAGGCATTTTCTCTATTAAGGTTCCCTCCTTATAGCTAACTCTAGCTTGTGTGGTTGACATAAAACTATGCAGAACAGTGAGTTTGATGCTTATATTTCATTTTAAATATTACTCCTTTATGTAAGTATGAACATTTAAAATCCTGTTTTGTCTTGAAATATATAATACATCATCTTAGTTATGGACTTTTATATCTATGATTAAAAAAAACTATATCCAAAAGTAACTTGGAGAACAAAGGGTTTATTTAATCTTAAAACTTTCAGGTCACGTTTCCTCACTGAGAAAAGTCAGGGCAGGAACCTGGGGTCAGTAACCGAAGCAGAGGATACAGAGGAACTTTGCTTGCTGATTTGTTCCCAAAGGCTTGATCAGCCTGCTTTCTTATACCATCTGGAATCAACTGTCCAGGAGGAGTACATCTCACAGTGAGCCAGGCCCAAACAAATCAGTCATTAATTTAAAAAAATGCAATTACAGATGGGCCTACTAGAAATCTGAGAGACGTTTTCTCAGTTGAGGTTTCTCTTCCTAGGTGATTTCAGTTTATGTCAAGTTGACCAAGCACTGACCAAGGCATATGTATTATTGGATATGCCTATTTAGTCATATAAATGGACATGGAATATATGTTTCCTAAACACTATACTTATTGACCAAGGAACTCCTCTTTCACTATACTCCACCAGTTCCATGCTCTTGTAACCACCAATCTACTCTCTATTTATATAAATGAATTCAACTTCTTAGACTCTTAATGTGAATGAAACCATATAATATTTCTCTTTCACTTTGCATAATGTCCTTGAGATTAATTTGTTTTCTCAAAAAGGACAGATTTCCTTGTATGTAATTTTAAGGCTGAATACTATTTCATCCTGTGTTGTCATATATAACATTTCGTTCCTTCCCCCCTTCATAACCCCTCCTTTCTTTCTTCCCTTTCCTTCTCTTTCCTTTTCTGTAATACTAGAGACAAAATCTAGGGCCTAATGCATGCTAGTCAAAGAACCTACCACTGATCTTTATCTGCAGTCCTATGTATCATTTCCTACTATTTACAGAACTTTAGTTTATATATATATATATATATATATATATATATTGATGTTTGTTCAGTTTGATGAGATGAACATCGGAGTGTAGACATCTTTTTGGCAAATTGATTTCAAGTGTTGGGATATGCTAATTATCCTGACTTTCCTTTTCTACAATAAGTATGTGAACCAAACCCTCACATTAAACTCGGAAATACATGCAAGTATTTTATATATACATATATTATATATGTATTTATAAAATGATATTTTTATATATTTAAATATATGAAATAATGAACTCCACAGTTTGTGTGAGTGTGTGTGTGTGTGTGTGTGTGTGTGTGTATGTGTGTGTTAATGCTTTTATTTGGTTACAATTTGGTATACTTTCTCTTGATTTTTTGTTTTGGGGTACTGTTTTGTTTCCTAGTTGAATGATGTTTTGCTGTTATATTGTGTTTTGGTTTGTTTTCTTGAGAAAGAATTTGATGTTGGGTGGTAAGGGAGGAGGACGTGACCTAGACAAATTTGTGGGAGGGTAAGAATATGATCAAAATATATTTAAGTTTAAAAATTGTCTTAAATAATAAAAATTACTAAAAATATTAGAAAATTAAGGAAGATTTTAAAGGTTTTAGTCTTCAAATTCAAATTCTGTATGAGTAGACAATAGATAGTATTGCAATTAGTTAAATAATGTGCACTTAATAGACTCAAAAATAATTTTACATCTTATAACAACTGAAGTATTTCTATTGTTTGTGGTTCATTTATCTCCTATAGTCCCTCACATATAAAATAAGTAGTCTCACTCTTAATAAAGTGGGGGCAGTTGTTTTTTAAATTATTAGGTAATTTGTGTAATTATTCCACCAGAGATAAGGCTGCACTTCCGGGTTCTAAAGGCAGGCACATGCTGTCAGGCCCTTGGGCACAGAAGGCCCTGTGTGACCCACGTGCGCGCATGCGTGGTTACATCCACGTATGACTCAAGCTAAACCCTGGCACGCATGCATGAGTCACCCATCAGTGTGACGTAGTCATGTCAACCCCCTGTGCGCATGTGCAGGGCAGCCTTTAAAAGCTGGACACACCATTTTGCTTTCTTTGCGTCTCAATTTCCAGGTCTGTACGCACTCCCCTCTA